>CM033622.1:9631089-9924917 GCA_019453435.1 Rhinogobius similis | reverse complement strand
GTTTCTTTACCACAACATTTACCTGCTTCTGCTGTCTTCCCCGAACCTGATTTAGAATCCTGATAGAGGAAAGTTCGGGGATTTTGAAGAATTGGAAATTACCAGGTCAGGTTAAGTGTTCAATGAAATGGAAAGTGGGTCATCAATAAACATCACTGATTGAAATGTGCAATGAAAAGTTAAGCATACAATTCTTGATTCATTTATTAATTAATAGGAACGAATTACTGAAATAATCAATAACTCATTTAGTGATCAAATAATTGTTTCCGGGGCTACACAGACATACATTTTGTGTTTTGATGTTTTGTAGTGGCTTCACTTTAGTTTAATCTTGGTCAAATCCCGAAAAAAATCTCATTCACAGACTTTTACGATCTAAACAATCAATTAATCAATTAATTAATCGAAAGAAGGAAGGAATTTAGTGATTAATAGATTGATACATTTAAAAAATCTTTAGCTGCAGCCCCAGATCTGAGCATGCATCTGCAACAACACTTGTGATAATTACTCCCTTACATACAAAAAGGTGCAAGTAAACAGTGCCTTTATATGAAATAAGTTATAATAAACTCCTGTTTCATACTGAAAACTCCAGCAAACTCACTCCGTGCTTTCTCCTTTCTGCCAGGGCTATAGTCGACTAAAGACATGCCCCGTCGACTAAAAGAGGTGTGGTAAAACTCTGCAGTAACTCAGTGTATCTGACCCAAAAGCATAGCCGCGGGCACTAGGGGTGCAGAGGGTGCAATAGCACCCCCTGCTGGATGGTAAACTCAATGGGAACTGTGGGAACAGGCTCATTGCTGGTTTTGCCCTGAGCAAAACTATATCTTTTCTAGGTAACATTATAAAACGACACAGTTTCTGTTCTAATACATATGATATTTTTACTTTTATCAAATGTTTTTGCAGTCAACTATGTGCCTGCAGGTTAAAGTCAGGGAAAACTGAACCTGTGATGGTGCGCGGCGCACTGACCTGAGCGCGCAAACCGCTGTTTACCGCTGTTTGTATATTCTCTAAAGTGTGACAAAATAAAGGAGGAAATGACACCCCCAGGCTGGATTAAGAGGTGAAACTGCACCGCGGACGCATAAATGTTTGGACTTTGCTGGAGTTACAGGCTGCATGTGCAACAACTTGTGTTTGAATCTGACGCGACGCATAAGGACCAAAGGGAGTTTACACGGAAAGACAGCGGCACAAATCCACGTTTCCACGTCTCACAGAGGTGGGACTTTGTTTCATCTGAGCGTCTGAGCGGTGAGTGAACTGATGAAGTCGCCGTGCGTCGCGGGGAAACTCAACTGTTGTGAAGTAAACCGCTGGTTGTTGCACCGTGTCGCTGTCGTAACACTGTACAGGGTCCTACTGTGTTAAACATTGATATTATTTACTTTGGTTCATGCCCTGTTGACCATCGCCAAATGACAGTTTCACGCGTAGAAGTCGAGGCTCATGATTTCATACAGACACCTGCTCGTGCGAGTGTGTTTGTGTGTGCGTGTGTTTGTGTGTGCGTGTATGTTTGTGTGTGCGTGAAGTGAGGCTGGGCGCTGACGCTGTCCTGTAGCAGAGAGTCAGGAGCAGCGTCTAATAATTTACTCTTTGTGCCTTTTTTCTGGTGTATCTTGATCATTCTACAAGCGTTACATGGGCCCTGACGCTATTTTTGTGTGAGTACCCTTAGTTGGCCCTAAATAAACGTATGTAACTGCATGGAAAAAAAAACGAAAAAAAAAAAAAAACCCAAAACAACTGCACCCCCTCTCAAAATGACGTTCCCGCGGCTATGCCCAAAAGGACCAAAACTGCACAGGAAGAACAACTATTTATACACAAAACTACTGGGAAACATAATATTTATATGTTGGACTCTAAAATCTTCAGCTAATTCACCCCATATGATCTTGTTTTTGCGTTTTTTTTTTTGGGCCATATATATCCATTCAATCTAAAAAAAAAAACATCCGTCTAAATGATTACAGCCCTACTTTCTGCTGTGTCCATATAATATATTTTTAACATAAATAAAATATGTTTGACAGACGAGTTGGCCACTGTCCAGGGTGTACCCCGCCTAAGGCCCAAAGTCACTGGGATAGGCTCCAGTCACCCGCGACCCCTAACGGGAATAAGCGGTAGAAAATGAATGAATGAATGACAGACGCCATCGACTGAATAATCGACTAAATGACAAAAGACACAACTTCTTCATGCCTATTTCAGTATTTTTATTTCCTTGTATTTTTATATATTTATTTAAAGCCTAAATGCACCTGCTTCACGAACCCACACACATAAAAACCCCAAAAACAATTACTTTAAAACGGTTATAAACGATTTCTTTTGGCAGCCAATCACCAACGCGCGTCTACATCACGTGACTCTGAACCCGGAACAATAACAACCTTTGGACCATTCCGAAGTAGACGCAGCTAAAAAGGGAAAAACAAACATCTCTTTGCACTTTCACGCAGACATTCAAGCTCCACGATGAAATCCGCTTTGTTTCACGTAACTGTGCCTTTTGTCGTGTGCGTAGCGCTGGCGAACACGGCGCTTTTCGACGCGGTGAAAGTGGACCTGACGTACGACCATTACGCCGAAAAAACCGTGGACTCCTTGCCGTTTTTCATCGCCATGCCGTTCAACTCTCTGATCAACATCGCCTACGCGCTCATGGGACTGTTCTGGCTGCTGAAGTACGAGCATAAAAGCGAAACGAAGGACGACAGATACATGAGGGAGGTTTTCGCGCTGATGGCGATGTTTTACGCACCGGTTCAATGGGCGCGTTTGGCTCTGCTCGTGCGCGCCCCCGCTGTTCTGGATCAGTGGTTCACGCCGCCAATTTTCGCCTGGGTTCCCATTTGGATCAGCTTCATACAGGATAAAACGACCAAAAGGCACGCGTTGATGTGTGAACTTTGCTCCGTTTTAAGCTACGGCCTCGCGCTGAAGTTCGAGTGCGGATTCGAGGCGGTTTTGGCGTGCCACGTGCTTCTCGCGGTCCACAAGGGAACGCAGGTCCAGCGGCGGCTTGGAAATCATCAGACTTTGAGATATCTGGTCCTGGCGATGCTGTGCTGCGCCGGGTTCGTGCTGCTGAAGCTGCTGGACCATTGGCTCGCCCAGTTTTGGCTTTTTCAGCGGCTGACGGGACATTTTTGGTCCAAAGTGTGCGACGTGCTGCAGTTTCATTACAGTTTTTGCTTTTTGACGACGCTGACGCAAATTACGCACAAAGCACAAGATTAAGAAGTTGTTTGAGAAATGTAAATAAGTGACTTTACTGTTATAGCCCCATAAATGAATCGTACTGAGCCAGCATTTCCCAGGTTTGGACAAAATGATTATTGTCCATTTATCCTTCTTGTTTAGTGAAGGGTTATATGATCATTTGTTGCGTTCATAATTCATTTCAAGACTTTTTGATTGTAGAAGAAAAAAAATTACTAAAAAGGTAGTAAAAGACTTCTTTGGCGTCCATTTACCAGTGAGAAAAAAATATTTATTTCACTCTCAAAGTACATCAAATACAACTTCAGCAAATTTAGTATAATGGTTTACATAACAAGTGTATAGTATTTTTTGTATTGTTCATAATATTATGTTCAATAAAATGAAATAATCAAATAATAATACATAATATTATCTTATACAATACATAATATTAATCCGGGGCGTAACATCAGGTAGTTCAGACTGTTGTCACAATACTAACATTTCAACCAACCACGACAATGATAACAACAATAGACACATTTTTTTTCTTTTTTCTTTTAAACAACAATAAAAACAAAGCGCTCTGTGCACAGTAGCAGTTTGATAAGTTCCTCACAGCTTTTTTAACTGTTATTAAATGTAACAGACACGTCCCTTTATAAACACACAAGTGTCCTTTGATGAAGTCATCTCATTTGTAAAGTCTTGTCAGAGACACAGTATTTATTCATGTTAAACTGACTTAGCCAAAACCCCATAGAAATAGAACTGGACAGGAAGTAGAGACGCTAACACTGAGCCCTGGATCTGTCATGTTAGCCGTGTGCACAGAGCCCATAGTACAGTACTTTATGTGTAAACCATGTGCTCTTATACTAGCTCTAATAAAGCCCAAGATCAAGCTAAAACTGTTCAGGAAAGATCTCATTTTGTCCTGTTTGTCATTCACGAAGGCTGTGGATTCACCCTTGTTGTTATTGTGCCGTTTATATTGTTACGCTCTTATTATAAATTGATGAGATTTGCTCACATTGTTACGACGGCTCACTCTGTGGACGACCTATGACCTGCTCCTTATGGGTTTAAAGTCTGTGTGACAGGTTCTAATTTTTTTTTAACAATAACTTAGTTTGGTAGGAGGACACCTGTGATGATTATTTTTTATAGTTTTATATCTGTGAAGTTGCAGTTTGTGAGGACATTTTGAAACATGAAAGTTTACAAAGGAATTCCTCTACCTACGTTACCAAAAAGCGACGTGCCATTGTAACTACAGAGACCATTACCATACAGACAACTGACACAATATTCATTCAACAAAATAAAGATGTTATTAGGTATTATTATTTGTCAAATCATAACTATTTTGTAATTCATATGGATGTTGGCCCTTGTTTACAGTCTGGTTGCTATGGTAACAGCTGTGGAATCACCTCTAACTATGTCATATTTGCTGCTCATGTCAAACCAGGAAGTAACATTATAAAATTTACAAAAACTGTGGACAAATGGGCAAAATGTTTAGTAAAATCTTAAATATATTCATGTTCTCTACGTTCTAGTGAAACGTGTCGTCTAAACTGTCATATAGACTTTAACCCCACTGACTCTGAAGAACGAGTTAAATGTAAAAGACACATTTCCCCACAAAGACAACAACACGCTACAGATCGTTGTTACAATCTTATAGCTCCAGTTTGCGTATGGCGGTGAGCACGGGGTCAGTCTGTGTGTGTTTTCTGGTCCAGAGCAGAGCCAGTCCCGCCTCCCTGAAGTCCTGATGACAGAAGTAAATGAGAGGGTTCAAACTGCAGTCCAGGTACGACATGACGGACGACGCTGTGCGCAGCCAAGCGGGAGACGGAGAGAGGTCCAGCTGGCCCAGGAGGATCACCTGCCAAACGGAAACGGAGAGCGACGAGAGTCAGGTTTCAATCGCAAACGTTTCACCGTAACAAAAATGTTTAATTAAAGTCTATTGACCTTATTCTGCCCCGCCCACTTTTGCCGTTTTTTGCACTTTTGTTGTAAACGCACTTCTGTTTGACGAGAACTCGTTAAAGCTAATTTGTGTAGATGATGACATTCTAAAAAAAAAAATTCCAGTCTCACCGCTAAATGTTACATAATGGCAGTGCTTTTTAGATTGATTTGTGTCCTTTCCTTTGCACTTTAATGAACACGACAACGGCTGACTTAGAAGTCACGCTTAATGATGAACGATTTCCTCACCGCTAAAAATTGTTATATAGTGTAGATTGATTTGTGTAAAATGTTTAATGAACACAGCAACAATAAGTCAGAACGCAAACGATTTCGGTCAGCCTGAACTTATTTTCTCCCTGTTGAATCAGCTTTCTCGTTGAGCTGCTCCCATGTGTGAACTACGAACGAGGCTCTAACAAGACGGCGGCGCGTACAGCAACTTCAGGAATAATGTGAATTGTGCCTTTTGGTTACTTTGGTTACTTAATAAACCAAACTGTTACTTATAATAAAACTGTGACCATAATTTATTAAGCGCAACTTTCTGTTACATTTCTAAACTATGATAAACTATATCAATCCAACTGAATGAAATGAAATGAATGAAACAGAACTGGATTTATTATTGTATTTTTTTCTCCACAAGCTTGAAAGGAAGCAGAAAAAAAGCATTTGATTTACTGTGTGTCCTAATGTAAGATGGAGTTCCACAATGTCAAGCTCAAATAATAAACTAAATTCTTTGTTTAATACATTTATAAGAGTATTATATGTGAGTTTTGGAGGAATACTTATTATTTTGTCTTGCTCAAAATTAATAAATGAATGAAATGACTCAAATTGAAGGCACTAGTCACTTCTTTATTTCACCTTATTCCTGAAGCTGCCAGCACGCATCGCGTGGCATGCCAAGCCTTGTTTCCGTTTTAGTTTACACGGGAAGACGAGCTCAACAGAAAATAAGTTCTACATGGACTAAAAAGACGTTTTCAGACTGACCAGGAAATCGTTGCGTTGTCACTTGTTGTTGCTCGTGTTCATTAAACATTTTACACAAATCAATCTACTTTATGTAACATTTTAGCGGTGAGACTTTTCCCTCGTTCGTCATTAGCTTTAACGGAGTTCTCGTCAAACGAAAGTGCGTTTACAACAAAAGTGCAAAAAACGGCAAAAGTGGGCGGGGCAGAATAAGGTGAATACCACAGTAAAAATAAAAGAATACCTCAGACATAATGAACGGTGTGTAGCAGAAGACGAAGGCCGCCACCAGCAGCAGAGCGATGTCAGACAGGTCCGCTTCTTTATCCCTGCAGCAAACACACAACCACCAGATTTTACACTCAGTCTGAAGGAAATAAATGTTTTATTTTCATTTTAATGGATTCAATTGTTGGCATTGTTGATTTTCTGAGAGGCTGATGAGGCAGATACAGCCTTAAAACTTAAAACAGTAATAAATGTCTAATGAAAAATGTCAAAAACAGAACTAATCTATGCTTTTTTTTTTTTTTGCTTGTAATAAAGTAAAACCTGTGTCGCTCCAGCACAGATATATTGTAAAAGCATCTATTTAGGTTAAAATTAGACCACAGCTTTTTCTCTGCATCTGTTTTTTTCATTTTATTCTACGAGAAGCAGGAAGTGCGCTGTTAGCATGCTAATGTTTGTTAGCGACAGGGCTCTCTTTTTTATATTTGGTGGCATGAAATGTTTTTATGTGATTGTACTTCCTTATTTTAATAAAAAAGGAAGGTGTGGAAGAAAAAAAGAAAAAATGTTTATTTTTAATGGCTGTGACCTGCAGGGGGAGCTCTGTCGCTGAAGTTACTTAGTTCTGCTTTAAAGCTTAACACTACTTCCTGTCATTTTAAACCTTTATTTTTCAAAATGGCTTCACAAACTGCAACTTCACTGATATAAAACGTTGCTGAATGTTTACCACAGGTGCCCTCCCGCCAAAATAAGTCATAATTAGAAGATCATGAGAACGCACTGGACTCAGAGACTCGTGAAAAGTGCTTCTAAACTCATGTCGGTGAATTTCTTTGATGCTGGGACTGCATTAGGAAAGTGAGTGATACATGTGACTGATGTAAACACTTTAACATGAAATAAATATTATGTTATATTAAAAAAATAGTTGTACGCAACCTTGAGTTCCCAGAAAGGCACCTAATAAATAAAATGCATTATTATTATTATTATTATTATTATTATTATTATGTTTTTCACTTTCACTTTTTCACAAAAAATCAGGTACAGCCCCTTTAATTTAATAAAAGACAGTTTAATCATCCTCTCTTTGCAAGTAAAAGTTTAAATGCAAAACAAAAATAGGTTTGGTCCTTTGTGTGTAAATACGTATTCATTTTGGCCCAAAAACAAGTTTAGGGCACAACTGATTTAGAATGAATGCATAACAACCTTAAGGACATTTAAATACTGCATTAACTGGTTATTTCCTCAGCTTTTCAGAAGACGAGAGAACACGAATTAAGAGGGAGACGTGCATGCTTTGAATTAGGAGGTTGCAAAAACATAAACAAACATGAATATTCCGATAGTGATGGTCAGACAATTTTACAGAAATGTGTGAAAACATGTCTTTAAACGTTTTAGTTGAGGTTTAATCATTAGACAAATATCCTGAAATCTCTGTTAAATGACTCACAAAAGTGCAGAAATCTCACCTTTTACATTTATTTGAAAGTTTATGACACAACTTTTAACATTTTTACATTTTAATCAGTTCTTTTTGTACAATTTTTCACTATAAACTAAACATTTTCCATATCTTCAAAACACCATTCAGGTTATTTATGAAACTCAACTTCTATCCCTGTTAATAAGCTGAATTCTGGTCACAAACGATCATTATTCTTTACCTGTTGGATCGGGCTGCGGTGACGATGGAGCTGACGATGATGACGACGAGCGGGAGGAAGACGCAGATGGTGAAGGCGCACAGGATGTAGATCAACATGTCGGAGTAACTGCTCTCCCAGAACACGGCGCACAGCATCTCCGCCGGGTCGTATCTGCAAACACAACGCAATAATACTGTCGGGTCTGTGCACTGATATTTATTGGGTATTTATTTTCTAAATGGCTAGCTCATTGTACCACTGAGCACTTCCCACAGACATAGAAGTGATCCTGTCTGGGGTTTTTGCAGAGTCACCTGAAAATTACTAAATGCCTAAAGTCTTTGTGAAGGTTCTCATGATGTTTAATTATGACATAGTTTGGTGGGAGGACACCTGTGGTAAATATTTATCGTAGTTCTACACCCGTGAAGGTGCAGTTTGTGAAGAAATTTTGAAAAACAAAGTGTAAAATCACAGGAGAAGAAGTAGAGCTGAGTTCTAAATTGGAATCCCTCTGTGACGTCATCAAAAAGCGACGTACCATTGAGACAATTTACAACAACTGACACATTTTCCTGACAGTTTAAACAGTCATTCAACAAAATAAAGGTGTTATCAGGTATTATCATTTGTCAAACCATAACAATTTTGTAATTTATAAGTATTTTGGCTCTTGTTTACAGTCTGGTTGCTATGGTAACAGTTGTAGAATTACCTCTATGTTGCGGCTCAAGTCCAACCAGAACGTAACATTTTAAACTTTAGGAAAACTGTCAGACTGGAGGCAAATAGACAAAATGTTTAGTCAAATCTTAAATATAATCATGTTCACTACGACTTTAAAGATCAGGCAGTGAACCATGAGCTGTGGTCACCATGGAAACCTATTCATCTTATTCCTGAAGTTGCCGTACATGCCGCCGTCTTGTTTCTGTTGTATCAGTTTAGATGGAGCAGACGAGCTCAACAGAAAATAAGTTCCACATGGACTAAAAAGCCGTTTTCAGACTGACCAGGAAATCGTTGCGTTGTGACTTGTTGTTGCTCGTGTTCATTAAACATTTTACACAAATCAATCTACTTTATGTAACATTTTAGCGGCGAGACTTTTCCCTCGTTCGTCATTAGCTTTAACGGAGTTCTCGTCAAACGGAAGTGCGTTTACAACAAAAGTGCAAAAAAACGGCAAAATAAGGTCAATAGTAACCAGCCGCTCCGGCAGCCATCTTGTGTTCTCAAATTGTGTTAGAGACTTTACAAATGAGAAGAATACTTCCACGGTGACACTTCTGTTGATAAATGGAGGTGTATGTGGGTCGATGCTAACTCTCCACGTCTGACCCAAACTGTGCTCCAAAAACACAAGTGCATAGAAATTCAAAACAACAATTTATTTAGAGAAGTGCATTTAGACTCCAAAATAGCATGTATAAATCATTGTAATCTAAATAAAATACTTAGTAGACAAATTTTTGGTCCATTAAAGTCTATATGACAGATATTTCACAAAGTGCCCAGAATATTATAATATTTAGGATTTCATTAAACATTTTGTCCCCAGTTTGACAGTTTTCATAAAGTTACTTCCTGGTTGAACATGAGCACAAATACGACTCAGTTTGAGGTAATTCCACAACTGTTACCATAGCAACCAGACTGTAAACAAGAGCCAAAATCCATATGAATGACACAATAGTTAAGATTTGACAAATAATAATACCCGATAACACCTTTATTTTGTTGAATGATCTGTCAAAATAATGTGTCCGTTGTGTGTAAATTGTCTTCATTCAATGGCACGTCGCTTTTTGATGACATCACAGAGGGATTCTGCTTTAAAACTCAGCGACTGCCTGTAATTTTAAGCTTTATTTTTCACAACCTGCAACTTCACAAATATGTCAAGTATTTACGACAGATGCCCTCCCACCAAACTAAGTCATAATTAGAAAAACATGACAACCTTCAAATGGACTTTAAGACACCCCTGACCAATTAATCGACTAAACAACTAAAAGATTCCAGCCCTAAGCCGTATTTTCAGAGCTATTTAATGTTATTTTACTCATACTTGATCCAGGCGTAGACGACTGGCACGGCCCCAAACACAGCTCCGGTCGTCCATGAGCTCAAACACGCGCCGAACACGAGGAAAACCATCGCTTTTCCTGAAGACGAGACGAGCCGCTGCACACAGAGGACGGCTGGAAACCACAACGGAGAGAGTGATCACATACGGAACAAGTGACAGGCAACAACACTGATTTGTTTTGTAATTGCAATTGTAATTTAAAGTCTGTGTGACGGGTTAGACGTCACATTTCACTAAACGTAGTGAACATGATTATATTTAAGATTTTACTAAACATTTTCCTTTTTTATATCCAGTTTGACAGTTTGTAAGTCTGTAATGTTTAAAAAGTGACTTCCTGTTTGAACATGAGCACAAATATGACATAGTTAGAGGTGAACTGTTACCTAGCAACCATTTTGAAGCCAGAATCCATATAAATGACTCAATAGTTATGATTTGACAAATAATAATCCCTAATAACACCTTTTATTTGTTAAATGACTGTTTAAACCAGGGGTGTCCAAACTTTTTCCATCGAGGGCCACATTTTGAAATATAGACCAAGCGGAGGGCCACAAATCAATCGTGAAACGTTAAAAAAGTTGAATTCATCTGACGTTTTAAGCTCCACCACATCTACATTCAGTCTCAGTGCCTTAATATCAGGTCTGTCTTGGTCCAAAATGTAACTTATTTAGGTTAGAATTGTAGAAAATGTGAAATTTGCTGTAAAAAGTACTTCTCAGGACAATGTGGGCCAGTTCACCAGGAAGACTAAAGGCCAATTCATACTTCATAAGAAGTACGAACTTTGTTCGTGCGCCTCGGGCTGTAAGAACAAAATTACGTCATTTTGTTCTTACAGCCTCTGTTCGGCTGTTCTCGCAGCCTGTTCTTGGCACATCAGCTGAGCAGAACTTTGTTCGGCAGAGCTGTGCGTCAACTAGGCTCTGATTGGCCAGTTTTTCAAAAGGGGCGGGGTAAATTTCCTTGGGCGCATGTTGGAGAAATAGTGTTTGTTATCCTAAAGACAAGGTGGTCAAACCGACGGGCTGACATCCGGAAGTACGAAAAGTGCCTCTCCTCGTCTATCTCCCTCATTTGTTGAACGAGCAGACTGTATTCGCCCTGTACTACCCGTGTCAGATGAAGCGTCGGACATGCCATCTTCACTCATTTCGTTCTGTCTCCTCGGCCAGCGCATGTAAAAAAAAGCAGGTCGTCATCCTCTTCATCTTCAAACATCATCCTCTCTTCTTCCTCCTCCTCTCTCATCCACTCAAAAACTACATCTGCCATTGCTAAAACAATCAACTGAGCTGTCAGCGATGGTAATCTCCATAGAAACAGCATTAAAACAGTTGTTGGGGATCACGGGGGGCGGGGTCTGAAAGAGTTCCGCTGCGGCGCTTGAGCTGAAGTATGAATGCCAGAGCCGAAACGAACTTTGTTCTTGTTCTTACAGCCTGAGGCGCACGAACAAAGTTCGTACTTCTTATGAAGTATGAATTGGCCTTAAGGGCCAAGAAAAATTGGTCTGAGGGCTGCATTTGTTCCCTGGGCCTGAGTTTGGACATGCCTGGTTTAAACTGTCAGAAAGATGTGTCAGTTGAGTAAGTTAATTGTCTCTGTATTTTCAACTGTACGTCGCTTTTTGATGACATCATGGAGGGATTCTGTTTTAGAGCGCAGCACTACTTCCTGTCATTTTAAACTTTTATTTTTCAAAATTTCTTCACAAACTGCAACTTCACAGATGTGAAACTATGATAAATATTTCTTACATGTGCCCTTTTGTGTTTGAAAAAGCTGCTCTAAAGCCGTGGCCCAAAAACCCACGCATGTGAAAACTGATGATGGGTTAAAGACTTTGTGTGAGCGACAGATGAGCTAAAAAGGTTTAAATGCACACTTCCTTATTTCACGGCTGAAAATCAGGTTCCCAGCTTTAGTTTAAAACATAAAAGCGACAGAATTAACTTGAGCAAAAAATACAAAAATACATTAACAATGTCACTATTTGTGTTACATTGTGACAAAAAAATGACACTTCTACTCCTCAAAAAACATAATGTGTCCTCTTTAAACTTCTGCCTGATTTGCAGCTTTGCAGTTCTGTTCAACTAAAGGCCCGGGGGCCAGAATCAGGCCCTACAAGTGACATGATCTGGCCCTCACTCATCTTCAAAAGTATAGAAAATACAATACAAATATCTCTTGTTGTTGGTTCAGACCTGGTTTAGACCTAGATAAGTTCTGGTTTAGACCTGGTTTAGACCTGGTTTAGACCTGGTTTAGACCTGGTTTAGTCCTGGTTTAGTCCTGGTTAAGTCCTGGTTAAGTCCTGGTTTAGTCCTGGTTAAGTCCTGGTTAAGTCCTGGTTTAGTCCTGGTTTAGTCCTGGTTAAGTCCTGGTTAAGTCCTGGTTTAGTCCTGGTTAAGTCCTGGTTAAGTCCTGGTTTAGTCCTGGTTTAGTCCTGGTTTAGTCCTTGTTTAGTCCTGGTTTAGTCCTGGTTTAGTCCTGGTTAAGTCCTGGTTAAGTCCTGGTTTAGTCCTGGTATAGTCCTGGTTTAGACCTGGTTTAGTCCTGGTTCAGTCCTGGTTTAGACCTGGTTTAGTCCTGGTTTAGTCCTGGTTAAGTCCTGGTTTAGTCCTGATTTAGTACTGGTTTATTCCTAGTTTAGACCTGGTTTAGTCCTGGTTTAGTCCTGGTTTAGTCCTGTTTTAGTACTGGTTTATTCCTTGTTTAGACCTGGTTTAGTCCTGGTTTAGTCCTGGTTTAGTCCTGGTTCAGTCCTGGTTTAGACCTGGTTTAGACCTGGTTTAGTCCTGATGCAGATGTTGTTAAAGTGTTGGACTTGTTTCTGGACTCAAGGACAAAACCAACCAAAAATCAATTTATCAGGTTTATCAAGTATCACCATAAAACAATTAGTGTTACTTAATTTAATGATCTCATTGTTCTATGATTCATAATAATAATAGTAATAGTTTTAACTTCATAAGAGACAGTGAACCTGCGTTTTTCTTAATTCATTCTGTTTTGTCGATCACATGATGAAAGGAAACGATCATCTGCTGAGCGTGTTATACATAAAAATACAGCTGTAAGACTCTTCATTCAGTCAAATCAATCATTGTGGGATGAATCAGGGCCATGCAGTTTGTCCATAAAAACAATTCCCTAACATAAGCCCTTTTATATGGATTCTGACTGGACTTTTAAATGTATTACAGGTCTAACTAATTATTTTTAGTGAAATTAGTATCAGTGTTTGAAAAAGGAATTGTCCAAACCCAACAAATGCCAAAATCGATGTCAGTCTGAGCGTCCTACACACAATCTGACACTCCTCTTTGCAGAGCTTGTTTCCTTTTGTAATCAGAGTAAATTGGACTCCAAAACTACAGAGTCTCGGCTTCACAAAGAGTCCAGACGATCGTTAATTCTCCAAAGGGTTCAGAAACAGCTTCAGTTGAATTAAAAGTGAATGTATTTGATTGTTTGAGTGCAGAGAGTTCCTGTGATAAATCATTACAAACTCTCTTGCGACGCCTTGTGGATTGATTTCGTAACTGCATCTCTAAAAACCTAACTTCTATTACAGACTCTGACTAAACCAGTCGGCATTAAAGGTGTCTTACCGATGCTGCCGATGGACGACGTGATGAAAGCGAACTTGAGCAGACTGACGGCCTCGCACCACGCTGACCTTTGACCTCCAGTGATCACGGCCAAGAGAGACCCAGAGATCATCAGCACCGAACACCCTGCAACCATGGATGTATTAAATGAACTGGATAAGACACGCCCCCTCTGTCTGTGTCCTAGATTGATTAGTGGCCGTGCGAGGTACTGCAGCCTCTTGGGTCCAGCCTTTTTCTAAAATTGCACATTATAATCACAGACAGGACTGAATTATTATCGGTATTTAAATAAAATAGAAGGAAATGTTCTTTTCTACCGTTTCTAAAATCACCAAAATTACCGTTTTTATATGAAGTGACGTCACAGTAAACATGTGTGAGTCACGTGAACGAGCGTCGGACGATACAAACAGAAGCTCGTGGAAAAGGCTCGACTAGAGACACCTGTAAGTTGTATTTTATTTCATTTCAGACGCTTCACGTGTGTCTAACATGAAGAACACAATTACAATCACACAAGCTAACGCTAACACAAAAACTTGCAGCTGCTGGTCGTTCACGTCGCTCAAAGCATCATGGGGGATTGTGGTCACGTGGTGCCCTAAAGCAAAGATGGCCGCCTCCGTATCAGGAAGTAAATGTGGAAGTAAGACATTTTTTTGGGGTCATGACCAATGAGCTCAGGCCACAGGGAGGAACAGAGCGCCATTTTGGATTCATCTTCCAGGTTTTATTATTGTTCTATGCCTGCAACACACGATTGTTCAAGTCGTCGACGAGTCCAACCATTATTATTTGTACTTTTTAAATGCATCATCGACCAAATGGAGGTTGAAATATGACAAGTGAACGCTTCTGGATAGAAATTCAGTGTATTATTGGGTAAAATCACAAATTGTTTATTCTTTTTTTTTGACATTTTGATTGAATAACGTCCCCGTCTTTTCGTGTATCTGTATCGTCCAAATAATAATTACGAGTAGAGAGTAGTGAGAAAATAGATTTAAATTTAGATGATACTCAATACTCAATTAGAAAAACATCTAATATTTATTTTTTTGTCAATATTGCAAACCTCAAATTACAATTATCAAAATATGACTACCTTTTTTAATATATATATAGTCAACAAGTCACTATGAGTCTGTTAATTGTTGCAGAACTATTTATTTTAAAGCACACTTGCTGCATGGTAGTTTTGGCTGAAGTGTCTTGCTCAGCGACACAACCACTGCTTGAGAAATGTTGAATAAATCTACCCCCTGGTTAGTGGCAAACACTGTGATGTTTATGGCCCCATACATCATTTGTGGGGTACTTTGTGTGTTTAATTTGCACCATTTAGTCCTTTGATGACCCGAGCTCTGACCTGAAGCTCTGAGGAGCCTCTACAAACTCCCACAAGATCCACCGTGTCTTTGCTCAATTCATCGGAGGGTTTCAGATTCTGGAATGTTGTCGTACTCAGGAGCTGCTGATTACGTTGAACTTTGGCGTGAAATTTTCCAAATGTAAATTCACAACATTTCAATCTGATCATTTCTATCAGCGACTAGACCCAAGAACTTGCCGTATTACAACAAAAATATGCATTTTAACAATGTTTATTTTGTATTAAATATTATTGGCTCATAGAATGCTGTGACGTCATCGTTTTAGTTTTTTGTAGTTGTTTTCTTGCTGAGATGGAGGGTCAAGGAAAGGTTATCCATTTGATCTGTTCTCTTCAACATAATTTATTAAACCTGCTGTGGCTCATCGAGGAAACTGTTGATGTGATTTTGGGCGCAACAAAAATACAATTCATTGAATTGAATCTGAAACCCAGCAATATCGATTTTAAAAATCACACACTGCATTTGCATATTGTGTTGAAAACATGCTTTTGCTTCTTCACAAATCTGACCTGAGACCTAGAGGCTTCCATACAGATAAATAAGTTTAACGCCATATAATGCAGGAACAAGTCAATTACACAATTATTGAGATAACTGTCCACTAATTTAGTAATTTAATTGATTGGGCTTGGGTTTTATGTCTCAGACAAAGCAAGAATTACATCAAAATGACACAGGAAACATCTACATTTAGTGTTTTTGTTTAGTGTATATTTTGTCTGCAAGTTTACTCGACCAAGTATAGTTTAGTTTTATCTGAGACATATTTGTTAAAAAATCACAAGCCTTTTATGATCCAAACAGCTAAGTGATTAATCGGTAGGTCTAGATTGATCGAATATGGTAAAAAAAAACAAAAAAAAAAACAACTAATGTAACTAATGTAGTAATGTGAGTAATGAGTAATGACATACTATGGAACATTCCTGGTAAAGCAATAACATCTCCATGGAGACAATCAGGTGATTGACCTAGTGCCCCATTAAAATTAAATAACATTAAATGTTACTTTACCTAAATCTGAGAATGTGAGATTCATGAGTGGAACCCAGCAGCGATTTCTGAACATCCCCTTGCACTGGAAAGAAAATGTAACATAAACATAATAATACAGCGAAGTACACGGTTTATATTTAGTCTATATTTAGTTTACTGACTACAAGCCTGGTAACTCACCTTAACTTTGACCAAGAGGATGAGGCAGTTCCCAGAAACTCCCATCAGCATCTCCAGACTCAGAACCGACACCAGGAGCCACTTCTCCGCCTCGGACCACTGGAACTCCCCCGGATTGATGGAACCGTTCACGTTCACGTTCACGTTCACTGGGAAGACAGCATCAACATTTACAAATTAAACCTGTAATGTAGAAAAAATCTTCGCACTTACTGCCTGGACTCACTTTTAAAATGACTATCTCCTCCTGAACACTCCCGGTGGCGATGCAGTCGGCCGTGATCGTTTATATTCTGCCTGCAGGGTTCACAATTAAGATGTCGTCAAACTCACTTTAATTAAATTTACACGCGTCGTTTAACTCAGATGTGCTGCGTTTCCTACAAGATTATGAATGAGTTTTCTCGACCAAAGCTAATTTATAGTTTTCAGACTGCTGTCACTAAACTTTAATCACGTAAAAGTACAAAAAAAAAATCAAATTTGTTTATTTATTTGTTAATTTATTTATTTATTTTTAATTAATTCATTCATTATTTATTTATCACAACAACGTAGACTTGTCACGTGTGTATTAAAGGCTGTGAATCGATTTTTTTTCCTCCACGTTTTAACATGATGCCGTAATGTTTTCATGTTAAAACGTATCTCTAGCGACTTTATATTTTTATTTTCACTAATTTTTATACATTAATTTTACTGTTAGTTCGTTATTTCAACCGAGATAACCGAAAGAACAATTATTTAACAATCCGTGAATCTCGTCACTGAAATCGTATCTGGCTGCGTCATCTACGTCATCACGGCGCTTCCACTTCCTGTGCACGCAGAGTCCCTTCCTAGAGTCCGCTGTTCTGGTTTAGGAGGCCAAATAGCGATATTTTTGGTAAGTTTAACATTCATTCAACATTGCCACTACCCGACGGGCATGTGTATGTAAGTAGACGTGCAATAATATTTCCACTGAATGCATTAGATGTCTTTAAAAGGCTTAAACTGGCACGCATTCACCTCAAGCGACCTTTTCGTAAAAAAAGTCCTTGACGCTCACCGGTGTTAGCTTAGCCACACATTAGCTCTGTCCAAGTGCAAATACACGGACTCTTTCTTGGATTGTTTACTGTAAGCCTCGCGTTTATTTGTTTGTTTTGTGCTCATGTATAGAATAGATTATCGCGCTTATATAAGGGCTTTGCGTAATCTTTCATAATGCGATCTCAGGTTAGAGCTAATAAATCTTTGACGTTAATGACTCGCGTGCACTTCTATTTACAGAGGCAATAAAATGTCAGTATTTTTGTAAATGAATCGTTCTTACTCATTGTTGTCACCACATTTTAAGACGACAGATTCTAGATTTATGCCATGTTTGGTGTTATTTGCGTTGATGTAAGCTGTGTTGTAATGTTTACTGCATGGAAAGCGTGCGAGTGTTTTGCTGTCATAGTTTGATTGATTTGTTTACACATTTTATAATATGTTTTGTGTCTTTTTAGCGCGGGATGGCTTCGGCGTTGCGTATAATTTATTGTGCTTCAAGACCAGGTAATGTTGCGCAATAGAATGTATTTGCAATTATAACTGTCTTTGTAATTTTTGCATTGAACCTGTGTATTCATAAATTCAACTATTTATTCAAATTTAAAGAGGTACACAAGACCATTTATGTTATGTAATTATTTAAAGGCTTAGCTGTTATTTTAATCAGATGAATTGACAGGACATTGTAACATTTATTTTTGTCTTTCCTTATTTGGGCTGGAATCAATTTATTGCAACTAATCGAAAATTGTCAACTAATTTAGTAATTGAATAAACATTGTCTGAGCTATGCACAGACTGTAAAACATGTACTGAGAGAAGAAGTTTCATGACAGAGCAAGAATTGACAGGAAGCATGTACGTTTAGTGTTTTTGTCTTTTTGTTGTAAACATACTCCATCAAATGTCCTGAAGCGACTTCATTTGAGCTTAATCTGGGTCAAATTTAGTAGAAAGCTCATTAACAGGCTTCTCGCAATCTAAAAAACTGGCAACAACTAGAGCTGTACAATTTGGGAATAACATCTAATTGCGATTTTTCTGACCAGTTTTGTGATCATGTTATGTTTTAATAATAGGATCCTGTTCAAAGTTAATTTTTTAAACACAACCAGGAGAATTGACAAAAAAATGTAAGCATGAACTGGCAAACTAATTACAGAATCACGTGTGTCAGAATGTTTCTGTTTAGTTGCGATTTTGTAGTTTACAGATGCATTTTTGTCGCTTTTGGTTGCATTTTTGCCACATATGGATGTGTTTTTGTAACTTAGCCATGTTTAAGTCACTTAAAATTATATTTTTTGTCACTTTTAGTTTAGTTGCATTTTTGTCGCTTGTTCCAGAACATGTTTTAAAAATCTGAACTACAGTGTTAGCAGTTTTTATGCTGAATAAAACTGAATATTTTGTTGTTTGTGGAGGAAAGTATTACACTTCAAACTTGTAGCCTTTGCGATTTGTTAATTGCGACCATTCAAATTGCAATTTTGATCAGATTTTGATTAATTGTGCAGCCCTTGTACTAACAATAATGCATTTAATCTTTCTCTTTTTCACAGGTTCTTTCGCAGCAAGTCGGAGTTTGGTGAGACCGTTCAGCGTGTCCGCACAGAGAGAGGGCTTCAGTGAGTGTCCGAAAGCATCCACGGAGTCTAACGTTAACCTTAAACACCAAACGTGACGTCGTGTTTGTTTGCGTGCAGAGTATGTGAACGCCCAGGAGCTTCCCACAGACATGAAGTCCATCACAGACCGAGCCGCGCAGACGCTGCTGTGGACGGAGCTCTTCAGAGGTCAGAAAGTCATCCACTGCACGCCGTCTGTTCACTGTCAACAGAAAGAACAGAAACTTACATCAGCGGGTCATAGACGCTTTCAGATCACATTAAATACAAGAGAAGTAACAATAATCAAACTATTGTGACACTGTATCGTCACAAATCTCATCCTAATATCACAATTACAATATATATTTATATTTTATTGAATTTATATTGTATACTTTATCTGAACATTTTAAAAGGGAAGATGAAAATGGTATGTACAATATACATTTTTAAAAACACATTTTAAAACATCTAAATTTACCAAATAATTCAGCATAATATCATAAAATAAAGAAGAAGAATAAAATAATACAATTCATTAAAACAATAGTAATTAAAAAGATAATAATAAATATAATAATGATGGATGGATTAAAAAAAATGTATATACTGAAAAAACCTCAGCGCCAAATCTCAGTTGTTTTTTTTTTTTTTTTTTGGTTATAATACTCAAATACTTAAATCGTCGTCCCGAATACAACCTTCTTTGTTTAAATGCATTGTTTTGTTGCAGCAACAGTGAAAGAAACGAAAGGAACTACATGGACCATGATCCTTTGCTCTATTTCAGTCAACATTCAATTAAATTCTGTTTATTTTTATAACGCCCAAAATCACAGCAACAGTTTCCTCGATGGGCCACAGGTAGAAAGCAGTTTAATAAATAAAGAGAATAAAGAGAATTCAGCAAATGGATTCAGAGCTTTTATATCTTAAATCTTGCAATATGACAGTTATTATTCACAATAGGAGGATTATTTTGCTATTTTTATGTAGTACAATCATATCTGAGCTTTGAATAGTTGAATAAGTAACATTTATGACAAATTATAATGAATAAGTGTTTTATTTGGCTTTGTATTTGTTGCAGATCATGTTTTTAAAGATGTTGTGCATTTAGAAAAGGCTTTGGCATAAAGTAGTTTCAACATTATCAAATATCGTCATATTTTGACGCGTCAAAATATCGCACTTCAAAATGTATTATCGTGACGGGCGTATTCAAGCATTTTAAACAGTAAAAGTAACATTTCTACCACATCGGACAAATGTGTTGCAAATTGTTACATCTTTATTTGATTCACAATGACTTGGAAGACAACTATAGCTCAGTTGTTAGAGACAAAACAGTATTTTTCATGACTGTTTCTGCGAATAAGCGTCTTTAACGACCATCAAAACAGAACAAATCAGTGACCTTGAGCGACTTTAATGTGTTTCTTTCGAGCTTGAATGACTTGGGGTTTCGTCTGTTTTGATTTTCAGGTTTGGGGATGACCATGAGCTACTTGTTCAGGGAACCAGCGACCATCAACTACCCGTTTGAGAAAGGGCCTCTGTCGCCACGTTTCAGAGGCGAGCACGCGCTGAGGAGGTGAGTGCCAGCACTGACAAGAACGTGAACCTTTAAAACGACCAAGATTGCACACATTTGGGACATTTAAATCTGAAAAATGGACAGAACTAGGCTTACATTTCGAGCTTCATTTAGTTACAGTTAAAAATGTACCAAGGGGACTTTGGATTTCTTATTTCGTCTTTTAGTAAACTAGATCAAACTCAAAATTGGCCTAAAAACTCAAATTTGATCAAAATTTTTAAACTTAAAACTTTTATAAATCAGGCTTAGAATTAGATACTAGTGATGGGTAGATGAGGCCTCATGAAGCGTTTCGGCACATTCTCCAAACTGTATTGATTCTGTGCCGATACAGTGTCGCTGTGTTGCTCTACACTGACACCTGTTGGAAGGTGTACATCATTGCAGGCAACTTAGTTGAGACTCGCAAGACACTGAATCAATGGCCTGGTCACACTTGTATACAGACTATTATTTAAGTTATTGTATTTCCTATGGTATTATTTTATATCTTATGTGAAAGTTAAAGTGTTGAATGTTTAATGTAATTTACCAATTTAAATGTCATTGACTCAGGGAGTCATTTTTATCAAACGTTTTTATTCAAAAAAATAAGTTGTTCAAAAGTTTTTTGTTTCAGTCTATTGCGTTTTTTGGACAATATTTCCCCAGCTTTTGAAAATACTCTTTCACAGGGCACCGATGAAGCTGGGGTACATAAAAACTGTAAAGAAAGCTGAAAAAGGTTCTTTTTTTAGATCAAGTGGAAACAAGGAAATACAGTTACCTTATTTGCTGTTAAAAGATCAAAATGATCCCACACAGCAGATTTTTTTCTTTTTCTTTCGGGCTCCACTTTGATGATGTAGAAAGGGAGGTCTTTTTTTAATATTTAGAAAAGTATGTATCTTCTTTTGACAGTGATTCATCCCGTTGACAGATGCAGATGCGGTTCCTTTTAAACACAGTTTGGTGCGTCGGTTTGGAGCGAAACAGCAGCAGTATCGGTCACGTGACTTTTTCTTAAAGCGATACGCGCATCGATACGGGGCTTCGCTCTATAAGCTCGACACATGCGCCGGCGCTTCAGTGTTGCTGGACCCATCACTATTAGATACCAACAAATCCTTATATTAATTTCATCAAAATCTTCTTTTCTGGTGTAGGATCTACTTTAAGGCTGATCTTTATGTCTCGAGGGAGAAAAATACAATTTAAGAAAACAACCTTTGAAGTTACAATGTCCCAGAGAAATCTATGGATAAAGTGGAAATAACAAGTGAAGTGAAATAACAAAACATGTTCAGGAGCAGATTGAACAAGATTATTATTTCCACTTGAAAACTTTTATGTTGAGAGAGCAAACTGACCCAAAAAAAAATATACAAAATGGGTCTCGGCTTGTAATAATCTGAAATCAAGGAATTTTAACTTGTGAAATGTATTTTGTGTTGTGTAGCAGAGCAGCGCGTGAAGAGTTGTAGTTATAGTTTGTTGGTCGTAGTAAAACACGACGCTTGCTTTACAAATACTCCAGATAATGACGGGCTGCAGTTTAATGTTTGGTCACTAGAGGGCGCCTGTGGTCATTGATCTTGCCCTTTTTTTTTTACATTTATGTGGGAAAGTTTGTGGATTTTGTACCTGTTATAGATTACTGTAAATATATTCTTAGTTTTATATAATAATCAACTCAAGTTCAAAGTTCAAAAAGTACATTTAAAAAGCTTAAAAACATGCGCATAATTTAAATTCCTGCAAACTATGATTCCAGGTATCCGTCGGGTGAAGAACGCTGCATCGCCTGCAAACTTTGTGAAGCCATTTGTCCTGCTCAGGTATTTACAACAAGCCCAGGTCTCATAAATTAAATAATGTGCATTTGTGAGGGGTAAAGACAGACACTTAAAGGGTCCATATTAAGCCATTTTATAAAATCTATGTTATCATGTTGTTTCCTCTTTAAAAACAGACCTGGAGTTGTGTTTTGTTTCATTCACACATGTTTAACACGCGGAACCTTCAAATGTAGGCTGTGTTCGTAAATTATTTAAAAAAAAAGTCTCCACAGAAAAAAATATCCCGTCCCGTACTGCGCCAGACCACACTGATTTGTTGAATCCAGGCAACTTTTTTTTTCCATGCAGTGTATTAATCAGTATGTATACATTTAGTTAATTAGACCTGTTCTAAAGAGCATATTCTTCACTCTGCTTTGTCATAATATTAACCTCATCACTTCCAGCCGGTGTGTGGTGTTTCATTGCCTTGTGTTTTGTTTGTTCCGTGTTCAGGCGATCTCCATCGAGGCAGAAACCCGGGCGGACGGCAGCAGAAGAACCACTCGATACGACATCGACATGACCAAATGTATTTACTGTGGATTCTGCCAAGAGGCTTGTCCTGTCGACGCCATCGTAGAGGTAAATCTCACAGCACTGTATTATAACGTGTTTAGAATCAGCTGGTATTACATGTAGGGTATTCCTCAAAATGTGTCTGAACTGGTAAAGTATTGTTTGTTCCATTGATCTGAAAGTCAAACAGAACAGACACTTTATTGATCCTCGTGTTTGCACTTTCACCACAAAGAGTCTCATGTGACAGAGACAATTCTGCTGCTCACATCACCATCGTTTGTCGCATTCAGCCGCATTTGGGGGCAGTAAACGGCCGCTCAGAGACCGTTAAAATGAGGCGGTCTGGAGCGGCTTCTCTCGCACTCTGGTGCAGAGCGAGTGTGAAAGCAAACTGACACACAGACACACCAACATGTGTGAAAACATCCTAACAGTGACAAAAACGTGACTAAAAGTGAGACAAAAACATGACTAAGAGAGACAAAAACACAAGTAAAGGAGACACGCAATTATAAGCGAAAAAAACTTGACTAAAAGTGACACGAACATGAGTAAAATCAACTCAAATGTGACTAAAAGTGAGAGAAAAACATGACTTAGAGAGACAAAAACACAAGTAAAGGAGAACCCAGAATCAGAAACGGTTTATTGCCATTGTCAGTGATAAAAAAAAAATTCACAAACATAGGAACTTGCTTCGGCGTAAGGTGCAACATAAAGCAATGAATAAAATATAATAAAATATATACACACGCAATTATAAGCGACAAAAACATGAGTAAAATCAACTAAACTGTGACTAAAAGTGACAAAAACTTGACTAAAAGTGACTTGAAGTGACACAAACATGAGTAAAATCAACTAAAATGTGACTAAAAGCGACAAAAACTTGACTAAAAGTGACTTGAAGTGACACAATCATGAGTAAAATCAACTAAAATGTGACTAAAAGCGACAAAAACTTGACTAAAAGTGACTTGAAGTGACACAAACATGAGTAAAATCAACTAAAATGTGACTAAAAGCGACAAAAACTTGACTAAAAGTGACTTGAAGTGACACAAACATGAGTAAAATCAACTAAAATGTGACTAAAAGTGACAAAAACTTGACTAAAAGTGACTTGAAGTGACACAAACATGAGTAAAATCAACTAAAATGTGACTAAAAGTGACAAAAACTTGACTAAAAGTGACTTGAAGTGACACAAACATGAGTAAAATCAACTAAAATGTGACTAAAAGTGACAAAAACTTGACTAAAAGTGACTTGAAGTGACACAAACATGAGTAAAATAAACTAAAACGTGACTAAAAGCGACAAAAATGCGAACGCTTTCATTAGTTTGTCAGTTCAGATTTCTGTCTTTTTCTCATTTCTCCTAGACGCGTTTAAAATGTGAACTTTGAACAGCATCCCATTATTAAAACATAAATCTCAAATCTGATCTGAATCGCAAAACTGGTCTGAAAAATCACAATTAGATACTTTCCCCAAATGGTGCAGCTCATATTTAGCTTCATATTTATTAACGTTCCCTCTGGTCTAATCCTCTGTTTTACCTTCAGGGTCCTAACTTTGAATTCTCGACCGAAACACACGAAGAGCTGCTGTACAACAAAGAGAAACTGCTCAACAACGGAGACAAGTGGGAGGCCGAGATCGCCGCCAACATCCAGGCCGATTATCTGTACCGATAACTCTGCAAAACGTCCACAACAAACAATCTACAGCTTTAGATTCAGACCGAGCAGTGGTTCTCAGACGCTTCACGTTGACTGTCGATGTTTAAATCTGTCAAAGGACGAAACAAGACTTGACACAGGACGGAGTTAAGTAAAAACGGGGTTAATTAGAACCAAACGGGGTTGAAGTTGAGATTAAAACAGGTTTAAATTGTGAGTTGCAGTGAGAAAATGGCACATAACTTCAAGTTCTCGATAAAAAAACAGGACTAAAACCGGGACTAAAACGGGGACCAAACGACAACAAGGACCTAAAACAGGACTAAAATCAGGACAATATCAGGATTAATATGAGTTTAAAACCAGGGCTTAAACCAGGTCTAAACCGGGTCTAAACCGGGTCTAAACCAGGTCTAAACCAGGACAAAACCAGGACAAAACCAGGACAAAACCAGGACAAAACCAGGACAAAACCAGGACAAAACCAGGACAAAACCAGGTCTAAACCAGGTCTAAACCAGGTCTAAACCAGGTCAAAACCCGGTCAAAACCCGGTCAAAACCAGGTCTAAACCAGGACAAAACCAGGACAAAACCAGGACAAAACCAGGTCTAAACCAGGTCTAAACCAGGTCTAAACCAGGTCTAAACCAGGTCTAAACCAGGTCTAAACCAGGTCAAAACCCGGTCAAAACCCGGTCAAAACCCGGTCTAAACCCGGTCTAAACCAGGACAAAACCAGGACAAAACCCGGACAAAACCCGGACAAAACCCGGACAAAACCCGGACAAAACCCGGACAAAACCCGGACAAAACCCGGACAAAACCCGGACAAAACCCGGACAAAACCCGGACAAAACCCGGACAAAACCCGGACAAAACCCGGACAAAACCCGGACTAAACCCGGACTAAACCCGGACTAAACCCGGACTAAACCCGGACTAAACCAGGACTAAACCAGGACTGAACAAAGCAGGTCTGTAACAACATTTAAACAGTTAACTCTTTAAATAAACTCAGTCAGAACTGTTATACCTCTCACGCCCACCAGAGGCCCCCACACCACTTTTGAGAACCACTGCTGTAGTTTTTCTCTGGTTTCTGCCTCAGTTGTGCGTCTTTTACTTTAAAGCGATGGTTTTACCGTGTTAAATGACAAATATTTATTGTATATGGGTAATTTGAGCACTGTCTGTTGGAGGAAACGCTTTTGTGTCCAGCTCAGATTCAACTTAATGCTACGCTAAATATAAATATAGTCCTTTACAGTAACATTGAGTTTTATCTGTTTGTCCATAAGAATATTTTCACCTCAATAAAGTCTGGGAGAAGTGTTGAAGTTTGTGTCCCTGGTGTTTTGTCAAAATCTTGAAGCTAGAAGTGGACGATGTAGTGTTTAGTCGACAAGTATATTTTAATATCATTACATGTTAAGAATTTTCACAAACAAAGAAGCATTTATTAAAGTGTAAATGACAGTTTAGACCAGTGTTTCCCAACCAGGGGTACGTTAGCAAATACCAGGGGGAACTTGGAGTGGTTTTAGGTTTTAAACGAAGATTAAATGTACTTTTATCTGGAAAAAAGTGTTATTAGTAGTACATTTATCATATTTTTGGAGAACCATAAATATAACTAAATCTAAAATATAATAATTGACAATTTGTGAATAGTAAACCCATTTATTTGCCTGAAACTGAAGTCAAGGAGTACTCTGAGTGTGAGACAAAGCTACTCAAGACAAAAAAGGTTGGGAACCACCGGTTTAGACGACACATTTCACTAAAACCTGGTGAACGTGATTATGTTTAAGAGTTTACTAAACATTTTGCCTATTTATCCCCAGTTTGACAGTTTTAGTAAATTGAATAGTTTAATAGTTTTAGTAAGTTTAATATGTTACTTCCTGGTTTGACAGCAGCACACGTGATGTAATTCCACCACTGTTACCTAGCAACCAGACTCTTAAAGGGCCCATGACAGGTTGGACGACTCATTTAACCAAAATGCAGTTCAGATAAACATATTTCAAAATTAGCTAAAATTCTTTACAAATTTTACACAGTTTTCACAATTTTTAGCTTTTTAATTTTACTTCCTGGTTGTAAGTGATGACATCACGCTAGGAAATTACCATAGCAACAACACTGTAAACTGGGCCAAAACTCATCTAATGTCACAATTTTTTGATTTGACAAATAAAACAAATATGAACACCTTTAATTTTGTTGAATTAATGTTTAAAGGGTCAAAAAAGTAGTGTATTTTGTGTAAATGATGCATAATCTTTGTCTCCACAGCGTGATGTCATCAGTTTGTTTACTTTCTGTATTTTTTCCACAAACAGTCACCTGATTGGTGTAAAACTATCATTTCTATTTACAACAAGTATTAATACACTAAATAAAATCAAAATTAGAAAATCATAGAAACCCGTCATACGCCCTTTAATGATGGGGAAAGTGAAGCCTCATGAACCAATGAGGCCTCACAGCCCAAAGCTTCACCAAAATGAAACATCAAAATACTGTCATCTACTTGGAATTTAAATGTTTTACAAAGAATACAAAGTGTGTTTTAAAGGCGCCCAAACCAGTGTCTATGAACGTTTGTTGATTAGAAAAAATAACAAGAATACTTATAAATTGTTTGTTTTATAAATCGTTTTGAGTATTACTTGATTTTCCTGATTTCTCACAAACCGAAGCCTTGGTTAGTGACACACGGTTCATTTCACGGCTTCGTTAGACACGCCCACTTTAGCTCAAACCAGTCTTGCTTCATTTCGCCCATCACTACACACAGTAAACAAGGCCCAAAATCCACATAAATTACAGAATAGTTAGGCATTGACAACTAATAATCCCTGACATCACCTTTATTTTGTTGAATGATCGTTTAAACTGTCAGGAAAATGTGTCCGTTGCTGTAAATTGTCGCTGTATTTTCAAAGGTATGTCGCTTTTTGATGACATCACAGAGAGAGAGTCTGTTTAAAGAACTCAGCACTACTTCCACAGACAAAGAGAAAAGTTGCTCCTTCTGCAACCACACTGAAGAGTCTATACGCCACCTATTTATTGATTACCCGTTATCCAAAGAATTATGGTCAAAACTACAGTCATTCATACTACAAACAACAAAACAATCAATTAACCAGGACTATCAAAATATAATTACACATTTCACTCATAAAAACAAAAAATTTGAATACATAATCAATCTCCTCACACTAATTGGCAATTTCCATATACGTAAAGCAAAATTCCTCAATTACAAACCTTCATTCAATTTACTAACAATAGAAATACGCAATTACCTCCAATCAATTCAGAATATATCCAATAAAAAATGCATCAAAACCATAAATATTGCAAATCAACTGAAAATATATCCATGACTGGCAAAACATGTATATATATATGTGTGTGTGTGTGTGTGTGTGTGTGTGTGTGTGTGTGTGTGTGTGTGTGTGTGTGTGTGTGTGTGTGTGTGTGTGTGTGTGTGTGTGTGTGTGTGTGTGTGTGTGTGTGTGTGTGTGTGTGTGTGTGTGTGTGTGTGTGTGTGTGTGTGTGTAAATGTGAGTGCGGATATGTGTTATTATGTGTTATTGAAATATATATATAATGTAAATAACTCATGTTATAACTTCTACTACACCTCGAAACTCATTGTTTATATTTACTGTTTGGAACCAATCTAACCTAACCCTTCTAATTATGACACTTTGATTGTATTATACTTGTAATTTAATTTTATCAAAAAAAAAAAAAAAAAAAAAAAAACCTCAGCACTACTTCCTGTAATTTTAAACTTTATTTTAAAATGTTTCCTCATAAAATTCAACTTGACTTATGTAAATTTATGGCATCTTTTTACCACAAGGACTGTCCTGCCATAAATAGAAAAACATGAACTTTCTGGAGGTGGAGTCACCTGCATAATTCCATGGAGACCAGACACATTCTTCTTGCAGATGTTTTATGTCAAACTGTGGAAAATGATAGTTACAGGAACAACATTTGGAGTTTTGTGCAGCTCACTCACACAAACAGGTTTTTGTACATTTAGTGCAATAAAACCATCCAAAATGAAAAACAAAGACACGATTTTATTTCAGTCTATTTTGTGGGAAAAAGGTACGCACTGTACCTTTAAGGAAAAAGAAGAGCTGCTTTATTATGTCAAAAATATAATCATAAATAACATGTGGAGAAAGAAAAAAAATACAGTCTTAAATAAGATAAATAAAGTTAATTAATAGTTAAACAGTGATTTAATTAAGTTATATTTATCTTAGTTTGAGTACATTTTGACTTTCTTAAAATAGGATTTGAACACAAAATGTTTTTTTCGTATTTCAAAATATAAAATGCTGTCTTTCTTATTTTAAGCAAAACAAGATATTTTATGCTTGTTCCATTGGCAATCTCTCTTTAAAACAGTCAAATTAGACCCAAAATAAGATAAATACTACTCATTTCAAGCGGTTATTAACTCGTTATCTTATTTAAGATGGTCATTTTCCAGAGAGGACACAATATAATTTATTGGTAATGTTTTGTGACGATGACTAATGCTTGAATTAACAAGTATTTATCATAATTTGAGTATATTTCCACTACAATACAATACAAACATTTTCTCTCCAAAAAAACAAACAAAAAAAACTAAATTAAAAAAGCTTATGCACTTAAAAAAAATACACCACTGGCAAATCTTATTTAGTAAAAAATACTAAAATTAAGATAAATATTACTTTATTCAAGCAACTATTCACACATTGTCTTTTTTTTTATTTTTAAACTTGAAAGTGTATGCATTATCATGTAAAATTTTTAAATTGAGAAAAACACACAAAAAATTGACACTGCAACGTTCAGCAATAACAACAACAACAGCAAAAAAAAAAAAAAGAAAAAAAAAAACCCAAAAAGCAAAATGAAGCGTGTTTATTTAAGGATTAAACAAATTCAAACTGAGAAATTCGCCGGCGTTTAAACTTTAAAATCTGATGAAACAAAATATCTTCCATAAAATCATTATCACAGTTTAGTTTCCTCAAAGGTAACGTCTGGTTTGTCCTCATCTTTTATATCAGGACAAATCTCTTCACCAAAACCATTCTCCCCACCATTTCCCGCCCAAAATTCCTCCTCATCAAACTCTCTTTTCGAACCCAAGCCGCACGTCTGAACCCACAAACGGTTTCTGACGTTACAAATACTTTTCCATTTCGCATTAACGATCAACCCGACCACGGCCAGCGCCACGATGCCCAAGAGCGTCGGCAAAATCCAGTCTGGTTTTTCCGCGTTTGTGGATTTTGAGTCTTTTGTTGTGGTTTGGGTTTGGTCGGATTGTGCGTTTACTTCCCGCTTTGTCACAGAAACAGTCGTTGAGTCTGAAACGCGATTGTTTTCTTCTCGTTTTGGCGTTGCGCTCGTCGTACCGGTAAAATTCCCGTCGTTTCGCAAAGTTTCCGTAGAAGTCGTGGTATTAGCTGCATCATTCGAGGTTAAATTCCCATTGTTTCGCAAAGTTTCCGTAGAAGTCGTGGTATTAGCTGCATCATTCGAGGTTAAATTCCCGTCGTTTTGCAAAGTTTCCATTGAAGTCGTGGTATTAGCTGCATCATTCGAGGTTAAATTCCCATTGTTTCGCAAAGTTTTCGTAGAAGTCGTGGTATTGATTGCGTCATTTGAGGTTAAATTCTCGTTGTTTTCTTGCCCTGTTGGCAAAAAAGTCACAGTTGCGGCGTTTGGAGGCTCAGTTGTGTTGCTTTTCGTTGTAACATTTCCATTATCAACTTCGTTCGCTGGTTCGTGAGTCGTGGCAGCTTCGTTTGTCGTCGTCGTGTTATAGTTTGAGGTTGTGCCGTGTTCTTGGCGTGTTGGCGACGGAGAGTTGATCGTAGTAGCGTCGAAAGATTGCAAAGTACTGGTGTCATTTTGTGCTGCAGTAGCTGTGATATCGTTTGTGTCGCTGGAAGATTCCTGAAGTGTTTCCGCGGTCGATTTAACAAAAAATGACGCTGGAGATGGTGTGAGAGCGTCGTGGGTGGTTTGTGTGGAAGTTGCGTGGAGTAAAACCAAAACAATCACAGCAAACAGAGCCATCGTAAAGCTGTAAACAGACGAAAAGAAACCATGTTATTTCATTTTCCCGATGGTGAAGTGTGCGGTGCATTAGAGGAGCAGACCGTGGTGTTAAACTGTGGAATAATATGACAGAGGAACTTCAACAATGTCACATAACGCAAAAGCAACATTATTAACAGGAACTAGAAGAAGAGAGCACATTACGCCGGTGCCAGAGTCTCTTCGCTGGCTTCCCGCTGAGTTTAGAATCAAATTTAAAACTCTCCGTGACTTGTGAAGCCTTGTGTTCAGTGCCACAGGTGCCTTAAACAGCTGTATGAATGAATGCAGTCCCCAGTCTCTTTGTCCTGACTGTGGCAGTGCTTCTCAACTATTTTCTGTTGCGACCTCCAAAATAACAACAGTTGACATTTGCGACCCCCAAACAAAAAAAATAGGCGACCCATAAAGTGACAGAGTGACTGTATGTCTATCGTTTGATTTTATTTGAGAATAAAAGTTTCTTTGGTAGATCATCAAATTGGAATCTACATTTACCACTGCATTATACATTTTACATCTCTCCCCACACCATGGGGTCCCGCCCCTGCACCTGCCTCCTGCACAGATCTCCTGGCTGAGCCTGCCGAGTCCCTGACATCTTGCTGGCCACTTCTTGCTATTTGATGAATGCGATTTGATAAAAGCCCAGTAAAACAAGGTCATCATTTAAAAGTGAATTAGTTGTCACTAAAAGTACAGTAGAGCATTTAGCTTCCAAGCTCCTGTGTTATGGAGTCAGCTCATGTTTGTGTTAAAGAGGCGGAGCTTAAGGTCAGGAAGTTAAAAACACAGCCCTATGGTGTGTGTATGGCAGCATGAACACTGTCCTCTGGTTCTTCCTACTTTCCCTAACATCAGTATTGAAGATTGTAGTTCACCTATAGTCTGTCCATTGCTGTTCACATGTTGTCCCGTTGATTTGATTTGTGCAGAGGATGGAGAGTAAATATATACGTGCAGAAGGATGCTGAGGTTAGAGCTGCAGGAAACAGGAGGCTGACAGGAAGATGAGGTCTAAGTGTTTAGTCTCCACCAGCCCACACTCCAGGCCTAAACCTACATTTCATCAAGGATTATCATCTGTCCAAACATTATCATTTCGTATATTTATTTAACATCAACGTAATTGTAACTTTCATTCTCAGTGAGTGCCATGGAGCCACATGTGGAGACCGAGTTTCAGAAAGGAAGTAAAAGCATGTGCTCTGTCCATTAACACGTGTCTCTTACTCTAGATTCAGATGTAACATGAACTCATTATTTTGTGCTTTTAAAACACACTTTACTGTAGATAATAATGACCATTTAAAAGTATACCTTTAAACTGCACTCATTTTATATCTTCTGCTTCATTACTATTTTGTGCTTTTCAAGGTTTTCTATCTCTAAATATCTCCAAAGACAAAATGTAAGATAATAAGATAAGATGAACTTGCCTGTGTGACCAGGACGTGACCGGCAGAGATGTGTCGAGCGAAGAGCAGAGGTCTGAGGTGGAAGAACGAGGATGGAACAACTCAAAACGGAAAACAAAACCACAACATGGGGCTGGAAGTGTCCTACGCAAAGACACAGCGGCACCGAAGTAAAAGTACTGCAACCTCCAGAGAAAGCGTTGTACTTTCTCTGTAGGCTTCTGTCTAAATAAGAAGAGTGTGTTACCTCCACTGCGGCGTTAAGAATTATAAAACTTGAATATGTTTGTTTGAAGAAGTTGCAATTAAAGAAAAGTCAGAGAAAAGCAAATGATCCACCCACTTCCTGTCAGAGCTAAAAAGTGCAGGATTCCCCCGATGTAAATGACAGAATGAATGAAGCACGTACAGGGGCGGACTTACCATTAGGTCGTAATTGCCCTGGGCCCCCAATCTGAAGGGGCCCCATTAACACGCCCTTCCTTATCATCACAGACACAAGGCTCTGAAACAGTGGCTTTTCTCTCAGTGTCACAGTGATTAGTGCAGAGATATAGACCCTTTAAAAGTTTGTAAACAAAAACATTCTGAATTCAGAATGGAGGCGAAAGTGAAGTGGAACATGATGTGATTTCACTGGAAAAACTGGTATTTAACCTCAGAACATCACAAAATATGACAAATGTAGATGATGAAAAGCCTCAGACACATGTGAGTGACATCAGAGCTGCTTTAAACACATTTATCATTGTATTTTACATTATGTTTTACCAAATTATGATAAACTCTTTGCATTTTTGATGAAGGAACAATCCAGATTTATGGGTTTTACTGGAAAAAATACTCACAGAAATGTTGAGGCCACAATCATTTTTCATTTTATCTTGAGATATATTAGATGCTATTCCTTTGATTAGATTATTTTGAAGTTAAAATACAATTTTAAGGGTAGAAAATTGAATTTTATCCATTCTTTGTTACAGAAAAGCAAACTAACAGACCCTTCTACCCTAGAAATTCAAACGTGTTGCTTTTTTCCAACACAAACACTTTAGAATTTAGATCGAATGTGAGACAATCATTGAAACATTTACAGTCCACACAGTCACCTCCATTCTGGAATTTTGATTCCATTTTAAAAGGTCTATTAATTCTATTAATTAATTCCTCCCAATAAGGCTGTGGTCTGGTCTGATTTCTTAAATATTGTTCTGGGAAAGGACCCTCAAACCCTCTGTTTAAAGCAGTTGCACATGAATTTGAATTTACCAATAGTTCATTTACCACCACAAATGTATGATCCTGTCCAGCACCACACGACGGGACAGAAAAGTGACAGAAAACCACTCTTGATGAGGAGGAGCCTAAACTTAAGTCTATTTTACCGGTTGGACCACATATTTCTCTAAAATATAGTGAACATGATTATATTTAAGATTTTACTAACCATTTTTCCTACTTATCCTCAGATTGACAGTTTTTGTAAAGTTTATAACGTTACTTCCTGTTTGGGCATGAGCAGCAAACATGACATACGTAGGGGTAATTCCACACCTGTTACCATAGCAACAAGGCCCAAAACCCACAGAAATGACACAGTAGTTATGATTCGACAAATAATAATACCCAATAACACCTTTATTTAGAGCTCAGCACTACTTCCTGTCATTTTAAACTTTTATTTTTCTACATTTTTTCAAAATCTGCAACTTCACAGAGGTAAAACTATGATAAATAATTACCACAGATGCCCTCCCACCAAACTAAGTCATAATTAGAACATTTTGAGAACCTGTCATGTAGACTTTAATTTTGCCTTGGGCCCCCACATTCCTTGGTCCGCCCCTGGGCATTACATCCTTTGTCCAACGCCGTATTCAGCTGCTCAGTTCTCTTTAAAGGTCCCATAACATGCAAAATCGACTTTTCAGAGGTTTTAACCTTCCTACAGTGCTATTTGGGCCTCGTATGTTGTGCCCAAAGTGGTTTTTTGATTGATTCCCTCATGTTTTCGCTAGAGAACTGTCTTTTCCGTCCCCCTCGGGTGAGCAGCAGACGGGGGCTCCTCACAAGGATGACGCGCTTCACCAGGATGACGCGGTGTTTAAGCCACGCCTCCAGGAAGCGCGCAGCCGCAGAATAAAAACAGCTAATGCTAATGCTACACAGTAATTACACGATGGATACGACAGATAGAAGAGTTAGCTTGTTATTTACCAAACGGCAGCGTCCGTCGTCGAGGCCCTGGAGCACGTCAAACTCCAGGTCAGATCCAGGACGTAGGACTCAGCACGACGCACCGTCAGGACGGATAAAAGGTTTATTCAGTGTTTGTGTATCGCTGTTTACCGGAGCACACGGCGCATGCACCATCTCCACTCTAGGCTTCGGCACGAGTTGGGCGGGGGAGGCAGCCTGCTCTCTGTTCGGGGGGGTCAGATCTCAGAGTGAGCCGTTTGCTTTTGCAGGAGGGGGGCCAGTCCAAGAAATGGGTGTTTTTTGGAAACTGTTATGTTATGGATATTGTAGCTGTTTTGAGGAATGTTTATTCGAAAATTCTCCTCCCTTCGATTGTCAAACACACGTCCTGCTGAACTCGCTCGATCCGGGACGTATTTTCGGATCATCTACTCCACTCATCACTTACCAGAGAATCTTCCGCTAAGTCCTTAAATCATCGCGAAACTCTTCTGAGCATTTCTGCCTCTAAACACGGTAACTGTTGCAGCAAATACGCATCTTAATGTCTTTTCAGCTATGACTTCACTTGTATTACTCACTATATTGCGCTGGCGCCATCTGCTTGCTGGGTGGGGGCAGCATTAATACATTTGACAACCCTAGACTGTTTTGCCTTGTTTAAAAGTACATTGCACTACTGAGAGATAAGCAACTATTCCAGAACCTCTGTGATGATGAAGGGCATTTTATTGGGGGCCCCTTCAGGTTGGGGACCCAAGGCAATCATGGCATGTTGCCCAAATGGTAAATCCGCCACTGGTAACGCCTCTCTTGGTCTTAATTCGAGGCGACCCAGGAGACAGTAAACCAGTGTTTTTCAACCTCTTTTGGACTGAGGCACACTTTTTGGGTTTAAAAGATACCACGGCACACCACCTACTACAAAAACATTACCAAAACAGACCATTTAGTTAAAAAAATATGGTCTATAACAAGCCAACTAATGTTTGTGCCACTGTCTGGTTCTTTAAATTTGGCATTAGTGATGGTTTTGCATTATTATTTAATGTAGAAGAAGCTCAGGACACTCCAAAAAAGTAAATTAGTCAATTACATCCACATTTGTCAATCTGTTAAGTCAATTGGACATTTTTTTAAGGCACAACTGGCTAAACCTCAAGGCGCACTAGTCTTCCCGGCACACTGGTTGAAAATCAAGGCAGTAGTCAGTCCACAAAGCATGACAAGTGTCTGCCGTAATCTTCAGAGCAAGATTCAGAGCGTATTTGTCGGCCAAAACGGAACGGCTTTCCAATTGTTTTCCTTAAATCTTGCCTCTTAGTCTCACAATCTGAAAAACTCATTTGGTGAAAACGGCCTTTGAAGTTACAATGTCCAGAGAAATCAATGGATAAAGTGGATTAAATGAAATTAAACATCTGTAGGAGCAGATTGGACACGTTTGTTGTTTCTATATGAAAGCTGATATGTTGAAGAAGCAAACTGACCAAAAAAACAAACAATAAAAAGGGTTTTGCCTGCAGCGTCTCACCTTAAACACGTGTGCTCCAAATATGACTACGTTTTTCTGATTTTTACACCCTATATCTTTTCAAAATACCAGAATTTGTGCATTATTTACTTCAAATTATAAATCAGACGTTACTTCCTGTTACTTTTAGTTTCTTTTTACCTTTACAGTGCCAGTATCAGTCTTTGGATGGCGCTCTAGAGACACTTTCACTTCTCCAGCTCACACACACACACTGTTTTCAGACTGAAGGATGTAGCGTTCAAAAGTCACGAAATGGATTCAAACATGAGACAGAAACTGCACCGCTCTTTGTGTTTGGCTCTGGGTAAGATATTTTTACAGTGTATTTTATTTTAATTATGTTTTTTTTTAAAATGAATCGCTAAATTATAACATTTTCTTGTCGTAAAGGGTGGAGTTGGATGCAAAGCTGCAAAGCAAAAATAGGGCAAAAAACACAACAACCACAAAGAAAGGGTTTAACCTCATTTTGGTAACAAATGTTTGAAGGGAAATCCAGAGAAAATGATACATGTTTGATATATATTTTGTCTATTATCTATATATCCAGAAACATTAACTACATTTATTCTATAGTCCACTTCATATTGTAGCGGAAAGGTTAATATTTAATGTAAAACGTTGAATTTATTTCCCCTTTTCCCTTTAATAAAGACATTTCTTATGTTTGGTGAATTAGGATATAATATTGATCAAGGGAAAATAAAACCCTAACTTTAGTTATTTATATTTTTGTCTGAACATTGTCTAAAAATGCAAATTTTACAAGAATATTCAGGAAAATCTATAGGCATAATTTCATTCAGCAACACACAATTTACAGGTATTAACTCTTCTTTTTTTTTGATAATTATCTTATGTTCAATGAAAGTATATATTTTAAGTAGAAGTTTAGTAATTGGTAAATTTGGGTCGGCATATAGAAGTCTGATCATTTATAATCTGTTGTAGTCTGTTGTAAAATAATAAATCAGTACTAAATCAGAACTTATATAAGGTTAAATTAACATAGCATTTCCTTTTCCCCCTCTCCTCTTTCATCTTTTTTCCTTTCACTGCCTCTTCATTTTGTCAAACAAATTATGTTTTTTTTTTTTTTCTTAATTCTCATGTAGTTATTATGATGAGCTTTTGAGTGCTTCTTGGAAACATTATCTCTGAGATGATGCTTTAGTTTGTTCACCTCCGCGTTTGTCAAACCACTTCCTGTTTCAGAGGCAGGTTTGGAGAAAAGAGGTGAGAAATCGCCTCAAAAATATCACTTAAAAACACACCACGCAGAAAAAATATGATTCTCTTCTGAGTTATATCCTCTTTCAATTGCCCAATATCAAATTATTACATATAATTCAACAATAAAACAGAGAAACACCAAATAGACAGGTGTTCAGGTAAACCACTGCGGAAACTAAAATAAACCCCAAAAAAACCACATCTGACCCAAATAAATATGGAATCAACTTTATTTTCTTGATCTTAAGCTTCAAGTTTAAATGACAGGTTCTGAGCGTGCGCCTGTGGTTTGTATTTATTTTAAATTAAACCTTTTTTTAACCAAGAAAGTCCTATTGAAGTTACTAATCTCTTTTTCAAGTGAGTCCATTTAAGACATTTAGACATAAAGAGTTCCCTAAAATCAAGTACAAACCGTAGATCTAATTTCCAAATCTTTCACCATAGATTTAATCTGACCTATTGAAAGAGTTTGTGGAGGGAGCAGAATATTAACACACCCAGCCTCTGTGTGAACTCTCAAGTGGCACCGCTAAATGTTTATCATAGTTTCACATTTGTGAAGTTGCAGTTTGTGAAAAAGTTTGAAAAATAAAAAGTTTACAATTACAGGACGTAGTGCTGATTTTTTTTTTTTTTTTTTTCTGTTTTACAACTCACACTAAACTTCTACCTTTTAAAATGTCTTCACAAAATGCAATTTGACAGATGCAAAACCACAATAAATATCCACCACTTTTTGGTGTCTCATGTTTTAGAACTTCAGAAAGAAAGAAAGAAGAAAAAATCTTAAATGTAAAGATATCAACTTAAAACTTCTCCTGTCCTTTATTCACAAATGTAAGAAAAAATATATTACAAGGTTTTCATAATGTCGGGTTTTCATGTGGAAATTAGGCATTTTATGTGTAAAAATCTAAAAAAAATACACATATTTGGGACATATAAATCTGAAAAAAACTGTTCTAAAAATTAAAATTTCACCTCATTTTAAAAAAATTAAAACTTCAATAAATCAGTTTTAGAATTAGATCGAAAAATCATTCTGTACATTTAATCATCTTGTTGAGTCCAGATTGTACAGTTTGGTGTAGGATCTACTTTAAGGCTGATCTTTATGTCTCGAGGGAGAAAAATGCATTTTAAGAAAACGTCCTTTGAAGTGATAATGTCCCAGAGAAATCTATGGATGAAGTGGATTCAATGGAAGAATAAAACATCTTTAGGAGCAGATTGGACACGTTTGTTGTTTCCACATGAAAGTCGATGTGTGAGAGAGAAAACTGACCAAAAAACAAAACATTTAAAAAACTGGGTTTTGCCTTCAGTGTGTCGCCTTAAAAAAAACTATATAGAGGCATTCTCTCATCAAGATAAAGTGTTAGAACATCATCTTCAGGCAGCAGAGGGAATTATAATTGGCAAAAAGCTCAAACTAACCATGCGCATGAAGCACTCAGTTGTAAGGATTAAATGCTCAGAACGAATCTGAAGATGATTTATGGACTTAAAAAGTGTAGGAAGGGGAGCTCTTAAACTGAAAATACAGTGATAATTTACACAACAGACACAATTTTCCGACAGTTTAAAGTGTGTTCTTAGGTCTAACGACAAAAAGCACTTCAAACATATCGTCATGAACTTGAAAATAACCTGTACCTCCCTGATCTTTGCTCTGTTTCAGTTCTGTGCTCTGGTGCGTGGGCGAGCGACAAAGTGGAAGCGATTGACAAAAAAGCCGGTTCCTCAGTGACTTTAAAATTGGGAACTGCTTTGAATCCAAAAGAGCAGATGCTGTGGACGTTCGGCGCGTCTGAACCAAACATCAGGATCGCCAAAGTCAGTCCCTCCAGAGTCCTGGTCTCGGCCCCGCCTCAGATTCAGAGCAGACTTCACGTGGACCGAGAGACCGGAGACCTGACCCTCTCCAACCTGACGGTGCACGACACAGGCGTCTACAAGGGACAGTGCATCGGGGACTTCATCTTAGACAAAACATTCAAACTCACCGTCTACAGTAAGGAATAACACCATCCTTTGGTGACACTTTATAACAACAACACATTCCTAGAGACAAATGGGCAAAACGTTTAGTAAAATCTTAAATACTGTACAATCATGTTCTCTGCGTTTTAGTGACCTGTCATATAGACTAAATAACATGTCTCTCAGTCCAAGTGTTGAGGAAATCAATTGTTGTGCGGCAGATGACGTGTCCTTTATCTCCAACTGTCATTAGCAATCAAGGAGGCTAAGCTCTGTGCAGTCGGAGCAACAACAAGAAACTACTTCCAGTTCACATTTTGCCGTATAAAGTTGATTTGAGCAAAACAAAACCTCCACGGACAAAAATGAGGCCAAAGAAACAAATTTTATCAGTTTGTGCTGCCTATTCACTTTATTCCTGAAGTTGCCGTACGCGCCGCCGTCTTGTTTCCGTTGTAGTTCACACGGAGCAGACGAGCTCAACAGAAAATAAGTTCTACATGGACTAAAAAGACGTTTTCAGGCCTCAGGAAATCGTTGCGTTGTGACTTGTTGTTGCTCGTGTTCATTAAACATTTTACACAAATCAATCTACTTTATGTAACATTTTAGCGGCGAGACTTTTCCCTCGTTCGTCATTAGCTTTAACGGAGTTCTCGTCAAACGGAAGTGCGTTTACAACAAAAGTGCATATCTGTGGCAAAAAGAGGCAAAAGTGGGCGGGGCAGAATAAGGTGAATTGATTGATTTGAACAAAACAAAACCTCCACGGACAAAAATGACGCCAAAGAAACACATTTTATCAGTTTGTGCTGCCTATTCACCGTATTCCTGAAGTTGCCGTACGTGCCGCCATCTTATTTCCGTTGTAGTTCACATGGAGCAGACGATCTCAACAGAAAATAAGTTCTACATGGACTAAAAAGCCATTTTCAGGCCCCAGGGAATCTGTGCGTTGTGACTTGTTGTTGCTCGTGTTCATTAAACATTTTAGACAAATTAATCTACTTTATATAATGTTTTACTGAGAGACATTTCCCTCGATTGACATTTGCGCGAACACCGTTAGCGTCAAACCGGAAGTCCCTTTACTACAAGAGCGTGGCTCATAGACATAAAAAGAGGCAAAAGTGGGCGGGGCTGAATAAGGTGAATAATCCTGCCGCTCAGTCAAAATGTCTCTGCAGAACCTCCACAGTGAGCACTTTGACATGTTGTTATCAAATCCCGTGGTACATTTTTCCAACAGAATGACCTCCAAAGTAATTCATTTTTCAGATCCGCTGTCGGCGCCGTCCATCGACATCGCACAATCACGTCTTGGAGGTTGCCAGCCGCTCCGGATCGAGTGCTCCAGTGACAACAGCAGAAACCTGAGCCTGTCCTGGTTCAGAGGGGACTTCTGGCTCCAAACCACGTCCAGTCTGGAGCTGGAGCGGCTTTCTCTCACTTTGGAGGTGGGACTCAGTGACACCAGTGTTTACGTCTGTCAAGCTCAGAACCCGGTGGACAAACAGAACAAGACATTTGACCCACAAGAGCTGTCACTGACGAACGGAGGTGAGGAACTGTCAAGTAAACCGTGTTAGATAATGTAGTACGCCACAAAAAACTATTCTAGATACCTTTAAATGACTTGAATTCAGGATATTCATGTTAAAGTCAGGGGCGGATCTACCATTAGACGACAGGCCACCATTGTCTTGGGCCCCCAGCCTGAAGGGGCCCCCAATAAGATGCCCTTCCTGTGTTCTCCGTGTCACAGTGAAGTGGTACAGTCTACTTTTAAACAAGAAAGACCAACAAAACTGTGAAATATATTAATTCTGCCAAAGCCACACCCCCTAATACAGATAAATAGTAAAATAACATACATATAAATTTACTAATTAATAAAGTGTATTTGAACATTCGCTAAAATGCAGTATGGTTTGTTTTCTTAAATATTCTTCTAGGGAAGGACCCCCAAACCCCCCCCCGTTTAAAGCTGTTTAAACTATTGCACATTCTAATTGTAATTAGAATTTTCCAACAGTTAAAATTATGAACCTGTCCCACCACACGTTAAAAAAACAAACAAAACCAAAACAACAACATAACAAAAGCTTCCTTTCAAGAACAATTCAAGAGAAACGACAGAAAAGTTATAGAAAATCACACTTTGAGGAGGGGCCGGTACTTCATTTTGCCTTGGGCCCCCAAATTCTTAGGTCTGCCCCTGGTTAAAGTCGATATGACAGGTTCTCATGTTTGTCTCATTTGTACTTATTTTGGCAGGAGGGCACCTGTATTAAATAGTTATCATAGTCAAGATGCAGTTTGTGAGGAAATTTAGATAAATAAAAGCTTAAAATGACAAGAAGTAGTGCTGAGTTCTACAACAGAATCCCTCTGTGATGTCATCAAAGAGTGACGTGCCATTTAAACTATAGGAACAGTTTAGATGTAACTGACAGTTTAAATCATTCAAGAAAATAAAGGAATCAGGAATCAGATTTTAAAGTTTAAACACCGGCGAATTTCTCACTTGAATTTTCTGAACCTTAAAAAACACGTCTGCTTTTGAATTTCAGTCTCTGGAACTTGCAATCGACGTTTTCATTGTGTTTTTCTCAGTTTAAAAATTCAATATGGACAAATGACGTTGTAAAAATTCCTTTGATAGATTTTCAAGTCTTCGAATTCAACAGTCAGACAAACTCACAGTGAAAAATGTCACAGCAAAGATTCAAGATGCAAAGATTCTCTCACATGAGTCGATTTTTTGCTAAATTCACTGCCATTTTGACAATTTAAACAGTTGAATTTGAGGACTTGAATATTTAAAAGTTGAATTTTGAACTGAGAAAACCACAATGAAATTCAAAATAGAAACAATTCAAGCATGTTTTTTCAGGGTTAAAAAATTCAAAGTGAGAAATCTAACAGTATTTAAAATTCAAAATCTAATGGAACCAATTATCTTCCATATTACTGCATTTTGTCTTTTCAGTAAACTCTATTCTGGTCAAAGTAATGAAGGACTGGCGTGAATCTCTGTCGTGTTCTCCCATCACATTTACATCGTTGCGTTCTCGTCCTGCGTTTGTTTGCAGAGAGCAGCAGCTGGTGCCAAAATGAGCTGACGGTGAGGCTGGTGCTATCTGCGGTGGTCGGTCTGCTCATGATCGTCCTCGTGGTCGACCATCTGCGGATCACCAAGTGAACGGCAGCTTCACCGACCAATCGGAGACCAGAACCCGTCAGAAAGTGAGCTGGACTTGCCTAAACCTGACAGAATGGGATGGAAAAAGTCAAGGTTAAGAGGTTTGCTGCTTTTCCTTCAGCCGACTTCAGGGCAGCTGTGGCTACGCTGCAAAATAATTCAATTCCACATTCAAATTTGTTTTGTCCTGTTTCAGTCAATATCTTCTTATTTCCTGCCAAAAGTTTCATCAATTTAAATGAAGAATATTATGCATTTTTTATGTTGTTTTTAGCCTTTATACATGCTCTTGAATACCTAAAGTCTAGCATCTCATGTTTTAAACCTAATTAAAAAAGTTTATAAAAACAAAATATCTGTATCTGGGCTGGGTCCCATGACATTTACTGAGTTTAGGCGCCATCTACTGGCTGCATAGCGCATACACATGTTAAAAACGTTATTATGAAGAAATGCGAGTTTGTCTAGTAGTTTGTAGTGATCGTGTGTAGAGTCCGGCAATGATTTAAGGACCTAAAACAGCAGAAGATTCTCGGAAAAGTGACGTCTACTATTGGAGAAACGTCAGTCATCGAGGAAGTTCAGCAGGAAGTGTTTTTGACGGTCAGAGAGAAGAGAATTCTAGTATGAATGAAGCAAAATGCAACTCCAGGTGTGTTTTTGATGAGGGAACGTTGTCAGAACAGGATTAAAAGCTCAAAAAAGTCAATTTTGCATAACATTCATCGTTTAAGTCAAGCTAAATTATCTTATAACCAGTAAAAAAAACAAATATCACTCAGGCAATTAGCAATTCTATCCTGGTGAAAGCTACTCAATTTAAGATTAATATTCTGAATGTCACTTTAACCGAGGCTTTTGCAGTGTACTATGCATGACTAGAGTGAATGCATAATGTGTGGGATTGTAACTCGTGTTCAACAGTCGCGCACACTTCAATCCCTCTGTGGTTTTAGAAGTAAAGTTTTCATTAATTGACTCTGTGCATAATGTTCGACATCTGCTCCTCTTACCGGCAAAGTCATCCAAATCGTCAAATCCTCTCGGACAGAGTCAATTTTATCTACCAGTGACTCTGCAGAATTTACATGAAAAAAGTAAGTGTTAGTTGTGTTACTGAAAACGGGTTATTAATGAAGGTTGGATAGCTCGGCTGCTTAAAAGTGTTGCATGTTACAGCATCAGCAACGCTAGCACTGCTCATTACCATAGCCTGCTTACCCTCGTAGTTGTGGATGTAGCTGGAAATCGCTTTTCTCGCTTACTCAGGGGAGCAGTTGAGAGGGAATCCACAAATCTATGGACATCATTTATTCTAATTTTCGGCACATAGATGAGATTTTAAAGCCAAACGCGGCGCATCAGCTGGACAACAAACTGGAGCGGGAATGACTTTGCCGGTCGGAGGAGCAGCCGTTAGGTGTCAATTTTCTCCAGTGACTTTTCACAAAAAAATCCAATGTCAAAAGTTTTAAGGCATGATAAATGAAACCCTTTTTTAAAAATGCCTAATGGAAAATTAATGGGAAATGTATTTCCAAGACTAAGTTAGTTAGTCTTAGTTGAGCTCCATAAGACTTAAAGGGCCTATAACTGATTTTTTGCATGTAATAAAGTTAAATTTGTGTCGCTCCAGCACAGATATGTTGTAAAAGCATCTATTTGAGTGAAAATGAGATCACAGCACCTTCTCTACATTTTAAATTTATAGTGTGTTTAATTCTCTGAGAAGCAGGAAGTGCGTCGTTAGCATGCTAATGTTTGTTAACTTTACCCAGCACGGCAAAACTCACTCTGGGATCAGAAACGTATGAATTTGTGGTGGTGAATTTTTAAGATGCTGGGACTGCGTTATGAAAGTGAGCGATACAAGTGATCAACTAGCTCTGTTTGTTTTTCATATTTTGAAACAGTAAAAATCAGGTACAGCCCCTTTAAGGTAAATATTTTCAGAGTTTTTGTTATTGTCAGGCTTTGTATCTGTAACATAATTTTCTTTCAAATAATTAAATAAAGAAAATATATATAGATTTTTCTTTTGTTGCGTTTTTGTTGCGTTTGATTTGATTTTGATTTTGTTCTGACTTGTTAAGACCAATGTACACAAATGAAAACACCCTTCACATTCCCGAGGTTTATTTGTTCAGAGCCAGAGTAATGTACCTGTTGCCACACACTGAGTGGACTTTACACTCCTTACTGTAAGTCGATGTATTCTTTCTTGACATTACTTATGAATTGTAAAAAATTACCCAAGCCAAGTTTATCTGCGCACAACATTTCCTGGTGACTGAAATGTTTCTCAACACAACACAGTAAAATACACACAAAATTCAATTCCCGTTATTTGCTGTACACCTCATAAAGTACAAAAAACATTCAATATATAAAATGTTAACAGCCGAAAAAGTCAACAATTAAAATTGAATGGTCCTTTATTGAAGAAGAGGAGCCTGTTTTGAATAAGTGTCATGCGCCATACAGTTAGACCAGAGGGGGGCAAACTAAGGCCCGGGGGCCACATGCGGCCCTTTTGGCATTTTGATCCGGCCCGCAAAGCATTTAATAAAAAATTGTATGAGTCAGGTGTGGCGCATTCGTCATTTTATAGTTTCCTGAGCAGCTGCTTGTTCATTAAAAATCAGTTTTGAGAACAGCCACCACTAGAATAACACCAGACTTTGATGCATTGGATAAAAGGAGTGATCAACTGCACTGTTCCCACTAAATAAAGGTAAAAAAGTAATGATTTTTGCTATTCTGTAGTAATTTTTGTGTATTTTAGGCATTAAGTCTATGTGTAGTAGTATGTGTGTAAAATGGACCGGCCCCCAGGCAAGTGTAAAAATCGAATGTGGCCCTTGCGTCAAAATAATTGCCCACCCCTGAGTTAGACCCTGTTTAGTTTGGATTCCTAATGTACACTCCTGAACATCTAATACAGAAAATATAAATGTTGCAAAAATCATAACATTTACAGTACGTCTTTCTGTGTCTCTTGGGTCTGATCCAGTTTTTATATAACTTACTGTTTGTCTATGTTAAATTCACCTCGTTAAACTCTTATCTAAACCATTTCTCGTTTGTTCTTCTTTATGTCGTACTGTTAGAACTTTTATTTGATCTGAAAGTCACTGTCTTTATCTGTTGTCCTCGTCTAGACTGGTTTTGAGTCTTTGTTTAGCTTTGAAAAAAAATTCTAGATGAGTTTAAATGTCTTGATGGCAGGATATTTCAAACGTTTTGATGAGTTAAGATTAGTTTAAACTATTTATTTGACTGAACTAGATTATTTTACTTTACAAGCCATTTCTGACTTGTTTCAATACATCACTTCTCACTTCACACCATAGAACTATAATTAAACCTGGAAGATGATTTAAAAATGTCGCCCTATTCATCCCTATGGCGTGTGCTCATTGGCGCATGACCCCAAAAAGGTTTTCCGCGTTACTTCCTGATATGGAGGCGGCCATCTTTGCTTTAGGGCGCCACGTGACGACAATCCCCCATGAAGCTTTGAGCGACGGGAGTGACCACGCAGCTGCAAGTTTTTGTGTCAGCGTTAACCATGGACGTATTAAATTAACTGGATAAGACACGCCCCTTCTGTCTGTGGTCCCAGATTGATTAGTGGTCGTGCGAGGTACTGCAGCCTCTTGGGCCCAGCCTTTTTCTACAATTGCACATTATAATTGCAGACAGGACTGAATTATTATCGGTATTTAAATAAAATAGAAGAATAGAATACCGTTTCTAAAATCACCCAAATTACCGTTTTTATATGAAGTGAGGGATTGTCGTCACGTGGCGCCCTAAAGCAAAGATGGCCGCCTCCGTATCAGGAAGTAATTGCGGAAGTAAGAAACTTTTTTGGGGTCATGCACCAATGAGCACACGCCATAGGAATAAACAGGGCGGCCATTTTGGATTCATCTTCCAGGTTTTATTATAGTTCTATGGTACCACGTGACGACAATCTCCCATGAAGCTTTGAGCGACCGGAGCGACCACGCAGCTGCAAGTTTTTGTGTCAGCGTTAACCATGGACGTATTAAATGAACTGGATAAGACACGCCCCCTCTGTCCGTGTCACAGGTTGATTAGTGGTTGTGCGAGGTACTGCAGCCTCTTGGGCCCAGCCTTTTTCTAAAATTGCACATTATAATCACAGACAGGACTGAATAATTATCGGTATTTAAATAAAATAGAAGGAAATGTTCTTTCCTACGTTTCTAAAATCACCGAAATTACCGTTTTTTATATGAAGTGACGTCACAGTAAACATGTGTGAGTCATGTGAACGAGCGTCGGACGATACAAACAGAAGCTCGTGGAAAAGGCTCGACTAGAGACACCTGTAAGTTGTATTTTATTTCATTTCAGACGCTTCACGTGTGTCTAACATGAAGAACACAATTACCATTACACAAGCTAACGTTAACACAAAAACTTGCAGCTGCTGGTCGTTCACGTCCCTCAAAGCATCATGGGGGATTGTCGTCGTGTGGCGCCCTAAAGCAAAGATGTCAGCCTCCGTATCAGGAAGTAAATGCGGAAGTAAAGAACTTTTTTGGGGTCATGCGCCAATGAGCACACGCCACAGGGAGGAACAGGGCGTCATCTTCCAGTTTTAATTATAGTTCTATGGTGTTAACTTGTGTGATTTTAATTGTATTCTTCATATTCAAATGTGTAAGCGTCTGAAATGAAATGAAATACAACTTACAGCTATCGTTAGTCTAGCCTTGCCCACCTGCTTATGTCTATAGTCCGACGTGCTATTCACGCGGCTCGTTCACGTGACTCGCACATGTTTACCGTGACGTCAGTTAATATAAAAACGGTAATTTTGGTGACTTTAGAAATGGTTAAAAAGAACATTTCCTTCTATTTTCGTTATGTACTCAACAGAATTAAGTACAGTCTGCAATTGTAATATGCAATTATACAAAAAAGCTGGGCCCAAGCGGCTGCAATACCTCCCACGGCCACTAATCAATCTGACTCGCGGACAGAGGGGGCGTGCCTTATTCAGTTCATTTCATACATCCGTGCTTCAGACTCTTCCGGTATTCGTAAACAAAACGCTGCGTTCAGTAGCCCGGTATCAGGTTCAGCTCCAATGCATTTCAATGGGAGAGTTAGCGTTAGCCTCCAAACATCACAAACTCTGAAAATCCAGGGCTGCTTTGGTGACTGAAACCACACGTGAGTAACACCAGAGCAGAGTTATATAGAAGTGTTTTGTGTAGATTGTTATCGTTAGCATTAGCGCCGAAATTAGCACACATGCTAACAACCTCGTAATAAACTTTTCTGAAACCACACATTATTCTGGACAAAAAATGCACCAAAAACATTGCGGGTCACAACAGCTTGACAATGAAATGTACGTCTTGTTTCACCAAGTGGCACAAATCCTGCATTCATAAAAGAACTTTAGAAACTAGAGGTTGAAGGTTGAGATAGAATAGAGCAAAGAACATAAAAAACAGCCGTTACCATGGAAATCTGCCATGTTTGCTGTTCCTGTGCTAAACTTAAATAGAAAAATATTGGCCAAAACAACTTAAAGAACCCAATGCGTTGCTAAATACAGTTATCAATATATAGTGTTAGAATAGTTTTGAATTTAACTGAATGCTAATTTCAGTGTTTAGCATCTTAAAATCTCCATTGATTTAACATTGGGCTAATTGAAAATATGTGATGTCACGATATCAAGTAAATAATTATATACAATTTATCCATTCCAATAAAGCAGTGGTTCCCAGAGTAGGGGGCCTCAGTGGCACTGCAGGGGGCCCCTAAAGCCTGTCCACATAAGAAGTGTAAATAAAAACCTGAACTTGAAAAACACTTTACAAAATACATTTGCTCACATGTACTACTTTAAATCAACATTAACCCTACAATCATTTCTATTTTTATTTGTAAATTTAAAAAGAATATCATTACATATTCTTTTGAGAGTAGAAAAAAATATTATTGGGAGACCCCGAGGGATTGTCGGGTTGATAAGGAGCGACACAGGAAAGTTTGGGAATGGCAGTAAAGTATTTCTGGTTTGTTCATAAAATGAGTGTGTTCACCAGGAAGTAATAAAACAATGTCTTTAAGAAAACAACTTATGGGAAAAAGAGTCTAAAGTCCACATGATAACAGCAGAACGACTGCATCTTGTGAAGTATAAAAGGAAGAGGAGAACTCCAGCATCAGTGCACTACTACTACTACTACTACTACTACTACTACTACTACTACTACTACTACTACTACTACTACTACTACTACTACTGTTCATCTTGAAGACCATCATCTCTGAGTAAGTCGTCTCTCTTTTCTCAGTCAAAAGTAAATTGCTCTCTCAACATAAAAGCTTTCACCTTGAAACAACAAAGACTTCCACTCTGCTCCAGAAGATGTTTTATCATTTATTTTTAATAATAACTTGCATCTATATATTTCTCTGGGATATTGTAACTTCAAAGACATTAAGTTCAGCCTTAAATTAGCTCCTACACAACAAACTCCACCCCTTGGTTCTGGAGGTAAATTCTCTATTAATTTTTCTCACAGGGATTCGGAAAAAAATATGTATAAAATGTTCAATGCTAATCAACCTGTGGTGAGTAATGAGCATAAGACCTATAATTGTATTTAAAATCTGTTACTGAAACTTTATAAAAAGTTATTAAACATTGTGACGAATTACATTTTTGTTTGGGCTGAAAACAACCGTGTTATTGTTACCACAGAGCTGGTTAGCCTCCGCATTGCTGGTAATATTTGAATTTTTCTAAATCCCTATGGAAAAAATAAATGAAAAGTTTACATCTGGAACCGCGGCTCATGTGGGTGGGACTGACTGGTGAGCTCCATAAGATGTCGGTGTAATCCCTCATTCGCTCAGAAGTGTTTTGTGTGTCATTTCACAAAAATGGCCTCCTTCACTCCTCTTTCAAACCAGCTCTTCTCCTGCTCTGAATGTTCACCTCACTGTCTTCAAACGAGCGTCAGCGTCTGTGGCTCTCAGCTGCAGATGTACTGCACTTTGGGGCCCACTTGTTGCCTGCCCTCTGTGTACAGCCTTTTGTGCAGAGGCTGTGGAGGCCGATGGCACAGATTGACAGCTTTGTTTCCAAATTATTAGCTAGTTTATTTTTGTTTTTTTTACGTTATGTCTTTTTCCACAGATTTGAAGATGAAAACTGTTGTGATTTTCCTCCTTTTTGCCACTGTTACATTGAAAGCCACAGGTAACACATTTAAACACAAATCAGTGTTCTTCCCATTTTTTTAAGGCCATGTTGATTGAGAATATACAATATTTGAACACATTAAATAAAGCAACACTGTTTTGTGATTTTGGTGAACATTAAAACATTTTCTCACAATTGTCTCATTTTAGCGGCTCCAGCAGAAGAGGCTTCTGTGCTGAAGGTGGAAGTGAAAGAGGAGCCTAAACCAGGTAAAACATTCATGTTTGGAGGCTTGAAAGACATTGAAAATGCTTTTGTGCTAACGACGCATGGAATGTGTCCGCATGATAGAGTGCTCTGTTTTGTTAACAAACTCTGAAAAGATATACACTAGTTGTAAAAGTGTTTTGTATTGTGTTAACTTGGGCCAGTTCAGCAGCGAGCCAGAGGATAGACTAAAATTTGACTAAAAATTAGTATTACTAGTATTACTATTACTAAAAACTTTACTAAAAGCTTACCATAAACTATAATCACTGGTGGTTTGGTATAAAGCCATAACATTGTAACACTGTTATTGTATAACTTAAATGTTCTCATTTCAGCGGCTCCAGCTGAAGAGGTTCAGGTGCAGGAGGTGAAGGCGGAGCCTAGACCAGGTAACATTGACCTGAGGAACACAACACACTCACGGACCTGCTGCTTAGGGCCCCAGAGCCACCAGACGGGCCCCCTCTGTATCCACCACCAACACGACACACACATAATAACTCACCAGTGGGACATGTGGACGTCCAGACCCCGTCCAGCGTGGACAGTGGACACTGCTGTTCATTTACTTCTTTACCTTCAGTAAAGTGATGTTGATGAAGCTGGTGTTTGAGGGGGTTTTAGTGTGACTGAGGAGTGACAGGATTGTATTTGTTTTACAAACATTAGTGGCTCATAATGTTTAGTCGATATTTGTCATTTGGTTACAAAGATCAATTACCATTATTTAACAACACATACATTTTTTTTTTCTTTTGAGACAAAATGCAAACAGTCTTTCTTCATTGTTTTTTTTTTTTTTTTACAACAGAAGCTGAAGCCGCCCTGCCTGCTCTGGCCCCTGAAGGTGAACACAGTTATAAACTCACTGAGGTGTTGTTTTGTCACTTTATTCATATGATTTCTCTGTTTATTTCACAGTCCACTCTCAGTATTGTCTTTCTGGTTGGGAGTTTTTCCGTGGAAGCTGCTACTTAATGAACAGAAACTACAACACTTGGACAAGCGCTGTGGTACGCAACATTTCTGTTCTGTGTGTTAGTTATTTTGTACATTGTTTGTTTTGTCACTAGGACTGCTATGATTAATCAGTTACTCGTGAAGAGTCGCCTATAAAAAATATTGTTGATAATTGTCTGTCATTATCTGACACAGACTTTAAAACACATACAAAAATATCCTTTTATTACAAAACAGTGACATTATTATATCAAAATGACAAAAATTAATAATCTATTTCAAATTTTACTCAATAATACACTTTGTTCATAAATATTGTAAATGTAAAAGCCTTCAGTTTCCATATTTCATACTTTATTTGGTTGATGATGCATTTAAAACAGAACACAAACCTGGAGTTGGATTTTGGTTTATTGATCTTCATTGAACCTCAGAAAAACACTAGGTTTCAAATTTCCCAGATTTGTGTGGTCCATTACAACTATGTGCTTCAGCAAGTTGGGAAAAGCTAGATTTTGTTTATCTCCCCTTTGTAATTCCCTGTGCTGCAGTGGCGCTTACACAAATCCTGATGAAGTAGTGGCTCAGAAGTCACAGGCTTTCAGTTTATTTTAATTTCTAAAACCTGAGATGAAAGTAAAACTCCAGAGCATGTTTAAAGGCCAATATCAAACAAATCCTTCTGAATATGGGCTCCGAGCGTCGCAGCAGCAGGCTAGGCTAACCGTTTCTCACAGCTAATGCTAACTTTTATTAAAATGAAAATTTAGAAGAAAAAAACTATTATTTGAATTGAATGTAAAAACTACCTGATTGCTTTTATTTATCGATTACATCTGTTTTTATTAGTATTTGTTTTATTCTTATCTTTATTCTCCTTATTCCTGAAGTTGCCGTACGCGCCGCCGTCTTGTTTCCGTTGTAGTTCACATGGAGCAGACGAGCTCAACAGAAAATAAGTTCTACATGGACTAAAAAGACGTTTTCAGACTGATCAGGAAATCGTTGCGTTGTGACTTGTTGTTGCTCGTGTTCATTAAACATTTTACCCAAATCAATCTACTTTATGTAACATTTTAGCGGTGAGACTTTTCCCTCGTTCATCATTAGCTTTAACGGAGTTCTCGTCAAACGAAAGTGCGTTTACAACAAAAGTGCAAAAAACGGCAAAAGTGGGCGGGGCAGAATAAGGTCAATAATGCTTCAAAATTAGCATTAGCATTAGCATTGACCCACAAACACCTCCATTTATCAACACATTGTGCACGGAGCCCATTTGTCCTTTTAAGCAGCTGAGCAGACTGATCGTTCTGAGTGACGTGAGCTGTGTCCTGTGTCCCTGCAGAGTTACTGTGCAAACTTCGGGGCGACTCTGGCCGCCGTGCACAGCCCCCTGGAGTACAACCACTTCCAGTACATGGTGGGCCGGGCCGGCTTCAGCACGGCCTGGATCGGAGGGTACCACTTTGAGGTGAGTCACATTTACTCTGACTTTAGTTTGATTTGAGTTTGAGGGAAACTCCAGAGGAAACCATGGAGGAAACACGTCTGCGCTGTGCGGTTTTAGACCGGCCTTCTCCTGATCTCAGTTTCATAAATATAGGAAAGAAGGCAGAAAGTTTCCACACTATTCATATCTAGTCTCACCTATATGACATTTTCGAATTCAGAATTTTAATCTTGATTTGAATAGTTTGGAATTTGACATTTAATCGTTTAAGTGACTCACAATATTTCACTGCTTTCTATTTATATTTTTTTCTGTTTTTATGAGTACAAAACAAAAAGGAAGAACAGGACCCTGGAGAGAGAACGTTACGGCACACATCCCAACATTAACATCCAACTTAGTCCAAAGTCTGTTCCATTTGTCAATTATCAAATCAAGCTCAATTGTCATTTTTTCCAATTTCTCTTCTGTCTATTACAATACAATACATTACACATAAAAACACTTTATTGGGGGCTCAATATTTATTGTGTGTACGTTTTGTTTGCACTTTGTTGAATTTTTTCTTTGTGTTTTGTTTTGAAATGAGTAATTTTTATGACTCATTATCGTTATCTCATCATGTTGTTTTTTTTTTACAATATTTAGGTAGTTTCAATATCGTTTATTGTGTTATTGTCTCTAACAGTATATTGCACAATTTAGCAGGAGTTTTGAGGCAGGGATAGTTTCTGACTGAAGATAAAAATAATAAATAAAGAATAATAAAGCTCAATGTCTTTTGTAACGTAACATATTAAAACAAGTCAGAAGTATTTGAAACCAGTAAAAATAATCCATCAAATAAATTCATTAAAATAAATATCCTGAAATCAAGAAAATTTAACTCATCAGGAAATGTACTTTTTCTTTTGCACTCATGTCCACTTTTTGTTGTTTATATTAATAATCTTGGCCATTTGTAAACATTTCATGCAAAACCTCAAATCATTTTAGAAAAACATTAAGAAGAGAAGGAATAATGCACCAAAAATAACTGAACATTTAATAATTTACATACATTTTCAGTGTTTTCTGATCTTACATAGACATTTTGTGATGGTACATGATTTCAAAGCTGATTAAACCAATTTCCAACCAACAAATAGTTACGTTACATCATAAACAAATATTAGACAAGCTGTGAAATTGTGAGACTTTCTTTGAGAATATGGTGATGTTGTGTGTTTTCAGAGCTCCTGGAGGTGGCAGGACGGCTCATACTTCGACTATTACAACTTCATGAGCGGCGGCTCTGGCACAACCTTCAAGTGTCTGAGGATGAACACTCAGGGTGAGTTTGGTCAATTCATTTTTGCAGCGCCCAAAATCACGACCGCAGTTGCCTCGACGGACGACAAAAAGAAAAGCAGTTTAAATAAAGGAGTTTAGCAGATGTATAACTGTCCCAGAGCGCCCCCTGTCCTTGACCCTTCTTCTCGACAAGAAAAAATAACAAAAAAACCTGTGGGAAAAAGTATAAACCTCGAGGAGAACCACATGAAGAGATCCTACTCCCACGGACGGACAGACGGCAGATGGACCAGGAGAGAGTTCCTCCAGGCAGATGAAGAGCAATTCATCTAGTGTAAAGAGAGTTCCTCCAGGCAGAGATGGAACAGTTCATCTAGTGTAGAGAGAGTTCCTCCAGGGAGATGAGGAACAGTTCGTCTAGTGTAGAAAGAGTTCCTCCAGGCAGACGAAGAACAGTTCATCTAGTGTAGAGAGAGTTCCTCCAGGCAGACTAGGAACAGTTCATCTAGTGTAAAGAGAGTTCCTCCAGGCAGATGAGGAACAGTTCATCTAGTGTAGAGAGAGTTCCTCCAGGCAGATGAGGAACAGTTCATCTAGTGTAGAAAGAGTTCCTCCGGGCTGATGAAGAGCAGTTCATCTAGTGTAGAAAGAGTTCCTCCAGGGAGATGAGGAACAGTTCATCTAGTGTAGAGAGAGTTCCTCCAGACAGAAGAGGAACAGTTCACCTAGTGTAGAGAGAGTTCCTCCAGGCAGACAAAGAGCAGTTCATCTAGTGTAGAGAGAGTTCCTCCAGGCAGACGAGGAACAGTTCATCTAATGTAGAGAGAGTTCCTCCAGGCAGATGAGGGACAGTTCATCTAATGTAGAGAGAGTTCCTCCCGGCAGAGATGGAACAGTTCATCTAGTGTAGAGAGAGTTCCTCCAGGCAGACGAAGAACAGTTCATCTAATGTAGAGAGAGTTCCTCCAGGCAGACTAGGAACAGTTCATCTAGTGTAGAGAGAGTTCCTCCAGGCAGATGAGGAACAGTTCATCTAGTGTAGAGAAAGTTCCTCCAGGGAGATGAGGAACAGTTCATCTAGTGTAGAGAGAGTTCCTCCAGGCAGATGAGGAACAGTTCATCTAGTGTAGAGAGAGTTCCTCCAGGCAGATGAGGGACAGTTCATCTGGTGCAGAGAGAGTTCCTCCAGGCAGATGAGGAACAGTTCATCTAGTGTAGAGAGAGTTCCTCCAGGCAGATGAGGAACAGTTCATCTAGTGTAGAGAGAGTTCCTCCAGGCAGATGAGGGACAGTTCATCTAATGTAGAGAGAGTTCCTCCCTGCAAAGATGGAACAGTTCATCTAGTGTAGAGAGAGTTCCTCCAGGGAGATGAGGAACAGTTCATCTAGTGTAGAGAGAGTTCCTCCAGGCAGATGAGATACAGTTCATCTAGTGTAGAGAGAGTTCCTCCAGGGAGATGAGGAACAGTTCATCTACTGTAGAGAGAGTTCCTCCAGGGAGATGAGGAACAGTTCATGTAGTGTAGAGAGAATTCCTCCCAGCAGAGATGGAACAGTTCATCTAGTGCAGAGAGAGTTCCTCCAGGCAGATGAGATACAGTTCATCTAGTGCAGAGAGAGTTTCTCCAGGCAGATGAGGAACAGTTAATCTAATGTAGAGAGAGTTCCTCCAGGCAGATGAGGAACAGTTCATCTAGTGCAGAGAGAGTTCCTCCAGGCAGATGAGGAACAGTTCATCTAGTGTAGAGAGAGTTCCTCCAGGCAGATGAGGAACAGTTCATCTAGTGTAGAGAGAGTTCCTCCCGGCAGAGACAGACCAGTTCATCTAATGTAGAAATAGTTCCTCCAGGCAGATGAGGAACAGTTCATCTAGTGTAGAGAAAGTTCCTCCAGGGAGATGAGGAACAGTTCATCTAGTGTAGAGAAAGTTCCTCCAGGGAGATGAGGAACAGTTCATCTAGTGCAGAGAGAGTTCCTCCAGGGAGATGAGGAACAGTTCATCTAGTGCAGAGAGAGTTCCTCCAGGGAGATGAGGAACAGTTAATCTACTGTAGAGAGAGTTCCTCCAGGCAGATGAGGAATGAGCGCACGCGAATATTAACAATGTGCGGGAACAAAAGACGTGTTTGACAGATTTAAAAATGTATTTCTGGTGCGACGTAAAAATCGTGAACTCCACCTTCAAAGGATCAAAATAGTTCAGATTCAGGCACTTGTCTGTTATCGATGATGTGTGTTGTTCTTTTCAGCGGGTCAAGGCTGGTACAGCTCCAACTGCAACATCGCGCTGCCCTCCGTCTGTCAGGTCAAAGTCCACTGCTGACACGAGCCTCTTCGCCGTTTCTGATTCGTGATGTCGTCGATGTTACTGATTTCAAAATAAAATGACCATAACCATTACCATCTACTTGTATTTGTGTGATGTTTTGATCCTCGCAGTTCAGTTTCACTCTGTGTATGTCCTCATTTCAAACCACTGCAGTCGTGGTTTGGTTTCATACTTGACAGGTTCTCATATTTAGCTAATTCTAGTAGCGCTGAGTTCCTCTGTGATGTCATCAAAAAGTGACGCGTCATTGAAAATAAAGAGGACAGTCTTATCAGCCTCAAAATGGAGTTTAATTTGGTGGATCTTTTTCAGCAACAACCAAAACGTTCCAGCTTCAATGTAATAATAAGGTTTTTGAAAGAGACAGGTTTAATTAATAGGATTTAATGTATTTATTTTTATGTATTCATTTATTTATTTATGTTTGTGATTCTTGGGTTCACCCTCCTTTAAGTTGTTTGCCAACCGCTAATAAAAATCCAATAGAGGAAGAAAAAGAAGAAGAAAAAAAATTGACAGGCAATACTAATTTAAACATTTCTCTGACAGTTTAAACGGTCATTTAACAAAAATAAAGTTGTTATCAGGTATTATTATTTGTCAGATCATAAGTATGGCTCTTGTTTACAGTCTGGTTGCTATGGTAACAGTTGTGGAATTACCTCTAACTATGTCTTATTTGTGCTCATGTCCAACCAGGAAGTGACATTATAAATATTATGAAAACTGGCAAACTGATGACAAATCGGCAAAATGTTTAGTAAAATTTTAAATATAATCATGTTCACTACGTTTTAGTGAAATGTGTCATATAGAATTTTAAAGTGCCTGACAGGTTGGACTAAAATGTAGTTTAGATAAATATATTTCACATTTTGCCAAGATACTTTACAAATTTTATCCTGGTTTAGCTATTTTTTTTAGCAGTTTTTTAGCAGCGGTTTTTAGCAGTTTTTTATTTTACTTCCTGGTTGTAAATGATGACATCACACTAGGATATAACCTAACAACTGCACTGTACACTCTGTACACTGGGCCAAAACTCATCTAATGTCACAGATTTTTAAAATTTTACAAATAAAAATAGATGAACATTTTTTTTGTTGGATTAATGCATAAAGGGCCAAAAAAGGTAGTTTATTTTTTGACCGCTCCATCACAATGTGGGCCATGAATCCTGAACATAATAACACTGCCCCCTACAGGCTACAGGGGGCGCTAGGCATGATGGGTATTCACTTCACCTGCTACAGTTCCTCCTCCAAGATGAATCCTTCCATCATTTGGGTTTAAGTGCCGTGCTGCATCTGAAAGACAATCACTCATGCAACAATTATCTGATTTGCTTAGTTGAATCCAGTAGACGACTTCTTTTTTTCTTTTCTGTCCAGGCAATGATTGATCCACAAATCAGGGCCACTCCACAAACCCAGGTCTGGTCCAGGGCCGTCAGAGCCGTTCACGTGGTCCCAGTCACAACATGAAACCTGACCTTCACTTCACTGCACGGGTTTTCCTTCTATCTTATCACTTTGGTCTTGTGCAAACTACCATGAAACTTTCTCCTTGAAGTGAACTCTGAGCTGCTGCTTGATGAGTCTCTGCTCCGTGCTCCGAGTCTCTGTGCGCCGGAGCAGCAGCAGCAGAAGCAGCAGAACGAGCAGAAGCAGCAGCAGAACGGAAGCAGCAGCAGAAGCAGCAGCAGCAGCAGAACGGAAGCAGGAGCAGCAGCAGAAGCAGCAGAACGAGCAGAAGCAGCAGCAGAATGACTAGAAGCAGCAGAAGCAACAGCAGCAGCAACAGCATAACGAACAGAAGCAGCAGAAGCAGCAGGAGAAAGAGCAGAAGCAACAGCAGAACGAGGAGAAAGAGCAGAAGCAGAAGAAGCAGCAGAACAAGCAGAAGCAGCAGAACGGAAGCAGGAGCAGCAGGAGAACGAGCAGAAGCAGAACAAGCAGAAGCAGCAGCAGAACAAGCAGAAAGAGCAGAAGTAGCAGGTGAATGAGACAATCAACGCTCAACTGACACATTTGTCTGTCAGGTTGGACTACAAATGTGACTAAAATGCAGTAAAGATTAATATATTTCAAAGTTTCCTAAAATACTTTTCAAATTTTATCCCAGTTAAGCAATTTTTTTAGGTTTTTAATTCCACTTCCTGCTTGTAAATGATGACATCACGCTGGGAAAGTAGAAAGTACACGGGACACAAACTCATCAAAGATTTTTTTATTTTTTTTTTTTCATTTGACAAATAAAAATACTCCTTTATTTTGTTGAATCAACATTTAAAGAGTCAAAAAAGTAGTTTCTTTTGTGTGAATTCTGCATAACCTTTGTCTCCCCAGTGTGATGTTATCAGTTTGTTTACTTCCTGTTATTGTCAACAGATTTTTTGAATTTCTCTCCACAAACGGCGACCTGATTGGTGTAAAACTATAATCTATATTTACAACAGGTCTTAATGCACTGAATAAAGTCAAAATTACAAAATGTTAAAAACCTGTCATACGCCCTTTAAGCAGTCATTCAACAAAATAAAGGTTATTATAGTTATTATTTATTGTCAGTTCATAACTATTGTGTAATTTAAATGGATTTGTTTTCAGAATGGTTGTGGAATTACCTGGAACTGTCATATTTGCTGCCCATTTCCAACCAGGAAGTGACATCATAAACTTCACAAAAACTGGGGACAAACGGGCAAAATGTTCAGTAAAATCTTAAACATAATCAATGAAATGTGTCGTCAGATAGACTTTAATGTCCTCTTGAGTTTCAGCTTCAGCTGCATGTGCTGGACTTGGAAGCTGATCCCAAATGAACATGGCTCAATAAAATACGGTTCAGTTTAGAGCAGTGGTTCTCAAACTAGGGGTTGGGATCCCAATGGGGGTCGTGAAATGATTTCCGGGGGTCTCCAGATGATAAGGAAAAACTGATAGAATTCACCTTATAACGGAAGTTGTCGTACGCGCCGCCGTCTTGTTTCCGTTGTAGTTTACACGGAGCAGACAAGCTCAACAGAAAATAAGTTCTACATGGACTAAAAAGCCGTTTTCAGACTGACCAAGAAATCGTTGCGTTGTTGACTTGTTGTTGCTCGTGTTCATTAAACATTTTACACAAATCAATCTACTTTATGTAACATTTTAGCGGCGAGACTTTTCCCTCGTTCGTCATTAGCTTTAACGGAGTTCTCGTCAAACGAAAGTGCGTTTACAACAAAAGTGCAAAAAACAGCAAAAGTGGGCGGGGCAGAATAAGGTGAATAGTGTTAAACGAGGCTTGACCCCCTTCAAATGCAGTGGTAAATGTATTTGTCGGCCGATCAAAGTCATATTTCTAGGTCTATATTCTCAAAATAAAGTCAAACATTAGATATAACGCTAATTTATCACTTTGCGTGTCGCCTATTTTTTGTGTTTGGGGGTCGCGAATGTGAACTATTGTTATTTTGGGGGTTGCAACTGAAAAAGTTTGAGAGCCACTGGTTTAGAGAATTTGTCTTAGGACGATGGAGTTTGACAGCGCCAAAGTTCATAGAATTTGTGAAATCGTTGCTTAGAATTAGGTTCTATCTAACGTTTTTTGCTGAAAATTAGTTATTCTTACTAAAGCTGCAGTGATTATTTAGCTAATCGTGCCCACGTGTACTTGTACTTTGAAATAGTTATCATTATCTGGTTGCTCACAAAAGAACTTTTATAACAAAGATATCTTAGCTTTGTTGAATCAAAATGGCAAAAACAAATCAAAATGTTCTGGTTCTCATCAATAATACACTTTACCTGTAAATATTCTCTATCTAGAAGTCTTAAATCACCACATTTCAACCTTTGTTTGGTTAAAAATGATTAATAAGTCTCAGAGTACAATAGAAATACTTCTCTAAAGACAGTCATTTAGCTGTTATCATGTTGGACTTTCACTCCTTACTGTAAGTCAATTCATTTTTCATGACATTTTCCCGATAACTTATTTTGAAAGGTAATAACAATAATAATTTATGACCCAACCGGGAAAAGCTCACATTTAATAACAATCTGTAAGTGTATTTCTTTAAAACAAGTCATTTAGATTATTTAGTGCTGAAAGAAAAAAACATTTCAACATTGTTTGAAAAGTAAATAAGGGAGTATCAAGACCTTTATTTTACCAAACATGTTTCCTTTTGTAAATAAAATTCTTTCGTATTGGACTCCACTTTGTGACCAGCGTCTGTGGCTCTGGTCCAGGTTGTATCACTTTTATTGTTTATCTTTGTTGATTTTACCGGCATCGTTTCAAACATCGTTAAACTTTATCTCCATCATTTACTGTGTTTTATCTCCAGCTGTGAAAACATTTATTTGATCTGAAGGACACGGCTTTATCTGCGCTGTGTCTAGACCTGGTTTAGTCCTGGTTTTGTAGTTCTGACCTAAATTAGTCCTGGTTTAACCCTGGTTAGTTTAGTCCTGGTTTGGTCCTAGTTTAGTCTTAGTTCAGTCCTGGTTTAGTCCTTGTTTAGTCCTGGTTTAGTCCTAGTTTAGTCCTAGTTTAGTCCTGGTTTAGTCCTTGTTTAGTCCTGGTTTAGTCCTGGTTTAGTCCTAGTTTAGTCCTGGTTTAGTCCTTGTTTAGTCCTGGTTTGGTCCTAGTTTAGTCCTAGTTTAGTCCTGGTTTAGTCCTTGTTTAGTCCTGGTTTAGTCCTAGTTTAGTCCTGTTTTAGACCTAGTTTAGTCCTGTTTTAGACCTGGTTTAGTCCTAGTTTAGTCCTGGTTTAGTCCTAGTTTAGTCCTGGTTTAGTCCTAGTTTAGTCCTAGTTTGGACCTAGTTTAGTCCTAGTTTAGTCCTAGTTTAGACCTAGTTTAGTCCTGTTTTAGACCTAGTTTAGTCCTGTTTTAGACCTGGTTTAGACCTAGTTTAGTCCTGGTTTAGTGTCTTTTTACAATAATCCCATTAAAATCTATACAATAAACATTCATAATGTGTCACAGTGACATTCAGACCATGTTCAAACTGACACAGCTCTTTTTAAACGTCGTAACTGTTAAAATATTTTTCTTTCTTTTTCTTTTTCACTGAACAAATACACAAAGATGACAGAAGATAAAACGTGAACTAAAATAAAGTGCCTTTTACCGTTCTCCGGGAAGCAATAAAATGATGTCTTTAAGAAAACAACTTATGGGAAAAAGAGTCTAAAGTCCACATGATAACAGCAAAACCACTGCATCTTGTGAAGTATAAAAGGACGAGGAGAACTCCAGCATCGGTGCACTACTACTACTACTACTACTACTGCTGTTCATCTCTGGGTAAGTTGACTCTCTTTTATTTTAACAGTTTGTCAGAAAATAGTTCAGATTTATCTTTTATCTTTTAGTTTAACACATGTTTTAGATTCAATTATTTGAATTTTGTTGTTATAAAAGGTTTTATTAGTTCCTAGTTCTGACTTTATTTGGTTTGATAATACCTGTTCAAGCCTAAAGATGAATTATAGTTTTACGCATGGTTGTCAACAGAAATTTGGGGGCCCGGGGTAAGAAACCTCACATTGGGCCCCCCTCTAATACAGTCCTGGTTTGGTCCTGGTTTAGTCCTGGTTTGGTCCTGGTTTGGTCCTGTTTTGGTCCTGGTTTAGCCCTGTCTTAGCCCCTGTTTAGTCCTGGTTTAGTCCAGTTTTGGTCCTGGTTTAGTCCTGGTTTAGTCCTGGTTTGGTCCTGGTTTAGTCCTGTTTTGGTCATGGTTTAGCCCTGTCTTAGCCCCTGTTTAGTCCTGGTTTAGTCCTGGTTTAGTCCTGGTTTAGTCCTGGTTTAGTCCTGGTTTAGTCCTGGTTTGGTCTTGGTTTGGTCCTGGTTTAGTCCTGGTTTGGTCCTGGTTTAGTCCTGGTTTAGTCCTGGTTTAGTCCTGGTTTGGTCTTGGTTTGGTCCTGGTTTAGTCCTGGTTTTGTCCTGGTTTAGCCCTGGTTTAGTCCCGGTTTAGTCCCGGTTTAGTCCCGGTTTAGTCCTGGTTTGGTCCTAGTTTAGTCCTGGTTTAGTCCTGTTTTGGTCCTGGTTTAGTCCTGGTTTGGTCCTGGTTTAGTCCTGGTTTGGTCCTGGTTTAGTCCAGTTTTGGTCCTGGTTTTGTCCTGGTTTAGTCCTGGTTTGGTCCTGGTTTAGTCCTGTTTTGGTCCTGGTTTAGCCCTGTCTTAGCCCCGGTTTAGTCCTGGTTTGGTCCTGGTTTAGTCCTGGTTTGGTCCTGGTTTAGCCCTAGTTTAGTCCTGGTTTAGTCCCGGTTTAGTCCCGGTTTAGTCCCGGTTTAGTCTGGTTTAGTCCTGGTTTGGTCCTAGTTTAGTCCTGGTTTAGTCCTGGTTTAGTCCTGGTTTGGTCCTGGTTCAGTCCTGGTTTAGTCCTGGTTTAGTCCTGGTTCAGTCCTGGTTCAGTCCTGGTTTAGTCCTGGTTTAGTCCTGGTTTAGTCCTGGTTTAGTCCTGGTTTAGTCCTGGTTCAGTCTTGGTTTAGCCCTGGTTTAGTCCTGGTTCAGTCCTGGTTTAGTCCTGGTTTAGTCCTGGTTTAGTCCTGGTTTAGTCCTGGTTTAGTCCTGGTTCAGTCCTGGTTTAGTCCTGGTTTAGTCCTGGTTCAGTCCTGGTTCAGTCCTGGTTTAGTCCTGGTTTGGTCCTGGTTTAGCCCTGGTTTAGTCCCTGTTTAGTCCCGGTTTAGTCCCGGTTTAGTCCCGGTTTGGTCCTGGTTTAGTCTTGGTTTAGTCCTGGTTTAGTCCTGGTTTGGTCCTGGTTTAGTCCTGGTTTGGTCCTGGTTTGGCCCTGGTTTAGTCCCGGTTTAGTCCCGGTTTAGTCCCGGTTTAGTCCCGGTTTAGTCCTGGTTTGGTCCTGGTTTGGTCCTGGTTTAGTCCTGGTTTAGTCCTGGTTTAGACCTGGTTTGGTCCTGGTTTAGTCCTGGTTTAGTCCTGGTTTGGTCCTGGTTTAGTCTTTGTTTAGTCCTGGTTTGGTCCTGGTTTGGTCCTGGTTTAGTCCTGGTTTAGTCCTGGTGTGGTCCTGGTTTGGTCCTGGTTTGGTCCTGGTTTAGTCCTGGTTTAGTCCTGGTTTAGTCCTGGTTTAGTCCTGGTTTGGTCCTGGTTTGGTCTTGGTTTAGTCCTGTTTGGTCCTGGTTTGCTCCTGGTTTAGTCCTGGTTTAGTCCTGGTTTGGTCCTGGTTTGGTCCTGGTTTGGTCCTGGTTTGGTCCTGGTTTGGTCCTGGTTTAGTCTTTGTTTAGTCCTGGTTTAGTCCATAGTTGTGATAATTAAATATGAAGGTTCTCGTGATAGTCTTATGGCGGGATGGCATCTGTGGTAAATATTCATCATAGTTTTAAATTTGCGAAGTCGCAGTTTGTGAAAAGAAATTGAAAAATAAACGTTTAAAATCAAAACAGCGGTAGATTGTGTGATTGTCGGTGGATTTCCAGAGTCTCATGAGATATTTCTTTCAGATTTAAAGATGAAGACGGCTGTGATTTTTCTTCTTTTTGCTGCCGTTGCGTTAAAAGCCACAGGTAAAACACATTTTTATTCTCGTGTTCCCAAAAAACGAAAAGAAACATTTTGCTTTTGCTGAATCCGTGTGACGTTTTGCTCACGATTGTCTCATTTCAGCGGCTCCGGCAGAAGAGGCCCCGGTTCTGGAGGTGGAAGTGGTAGAGGAGCCTAAACCAGGTGAGAGTCACAGTCACCCACCGACCAGAGGGCTGCCGGTTCAGTCCCGTAAATCCAACCAGGAAGTAACACTATCAACAGAACAAAAACTGGGCACAAATAGGCCAAATGTTCAATTAAATCTTAAAGGACAAGAAGTTTTGTCAGAACTGTAAGACCACATGGGAACATAAAGAAAGTACTGTTTCTGAGTGTTGAAAGTGACATTCTGTGCTTAAAAAAAAGAAAAATAAAGTGTTTTTGTCCTGGTTTAGTCCATGGTTTAGTCTTGGTTTAGTCTAGCTCTTTAGACCCAAAATAGTTCTGGTTTAGTCTTGGTTTAGTCTAGTTCTTCAGACTTAATTTAGTCCTGGTTTAGTCTTGGTTTAGTCTAGTTCTTCAGACTTAATTTAGTCCTGGTTTAGTCTTGGTTTAGTCTAGTTCTTCAGACTTAATTTAGTCCTGGTTTAGTCTAGGTTTAGTCTAGTTCTTCAGACTTAATTTAGTCCTGGTTTAGTCTAGTTCTTCAGACTTAAATTAGTCCTGGTTTAGTCTTGGTTTAGTCTAGTTCTTCAGACTTAAATTAGTCCTGGTTTAGTCTTGGTTTAGTCTAGTTCTTCAGACTTAAATTAGTCCTGGTTTAGTCTTGGTTTAGTCTAGTTCTTCAGACTTAATTTAGTCCTGGTTTAGTCTTGGTTTAGTCTAGTTCTTCAGACTTAAATTAGTCCTGGTTTAGTCTTGGTTTAGTCTAGTTCTTCAGACTTAAATTAGTCCTGGTTTTGTCCTTATTTAGTCCTGGTTTAGTCTAGTTCTTTAGATCCAAATTAGTCCTGATTTTGTTCAGATTTAGTCTTGGTTCAATCTAGTTCTTCAGACTTAAAATTGTCCTTATTTAGTCCTGGTTTGGTCCTGGTTTGGTCCTGGTTTGGTCCTGGTTTGGTCTTGGTTTAGTCCTGGTTTAGTCCTGGTTTGGTCTTGGTTTGGTCCTGGTTTGGTCCTGGTTTAGTCCTGGTTTGGTCCTGGTTTGGTCCTGGTTTAGTCCTGGTTTGGTCCTGGTTTGGTCCTGGTTTGGTCCTGGTTTGGTCTTGGTTTAGTCCTGGTTTAGTCCTGGTTTGGTCTTGGTTTAGTCCTGGTTTGGTCCTGGTTTAGTCCTGGTTTGGTCCTGGTTTAGTCCTGGTTTGGTCCTGGTTTAGTCCTGGTTTGGTCCTGGTTTAGTCCTGGTTTGGTCCTGGTTTGGTCCTGGTTTGGTCCTGGTTTGGTCTTGGTTTAGTCCTGGTTTAGTCCTGGTTTGGTCCTGGTTTAGTCCTGGTTTGGTCCTGGTTTAGTCCTGGTTTGGTCCATATTCTGCTACAGAATATTTTGTTTTTGCTAAATCCGTGTGACGTTTTGCTCACGATTGTCTCATTTCAGCGGCTCCGGCAGAAGAGGCCCCGGTTCTGGAGGTGGAAGTGGTGGAGGAGCCTAAACCAGGTGAGAGTCACAGTCACCCACCGACCAGAGGGCTGCCGGTTCAGTCCCGTAAATCCAAACAGGAAGTAACACTATCAACAGAACAAAAACGGGACACGAATAGGCCAAATGTTCAATAAAATCTTAAAGGACAAGAAGTTTTGCCAGAACTGTAAGACCACATGGGAACATAAAGAAAGAACTGCTTTTGAGTGTTGAAAGTGACATTCTGTGGTTAAAAAAAATAAAAATAAAGTGTTTTTGTCCTGGTTTAGTCCATGGTTTAGTCTTGGTTTAGTCTAGCTCTTAGACCCCTGCACTGGTGTAGTGGATAAACCCTGGGCATTTGAATCCTGTGTTGCTGGTTCAAATCCAGACTGTGGCAATATTAATTTAGCTTCAATTGCTTCAGTCAGTCATTTTGGTTTAAATTTCTTGCCAAATTTTGGAGAAAATTATGTGATAAACGTTTTTCTTTGTTCAGACGTTGTGGAAGAGCTGCCTGAAGTGTCCCCTGAAGGTACCGTCACAAACACTGTTAACTTTATCTGTGGTGGTTTATATTACATACTATTTATAATAATATTCATGCCTTTGTTTTTGCAGTTTACTCTCAGTATTGTTATCCTGATTGGGAATTTTTCCGCGGAAGCTGCTATTACGTCAACAAGAACTCCAACTCTTGGAAAAACGCTGTGGTAAAATAGTTTGTATTCTTCTTATTCTGAAAAGCCAGATCTAAATAAAATAGAACAACAGCAACATTAAAAGAGCAGCAGACTGATCGTTCTGAGTGACGTGAGCTGTGTCCTGTGTCTGTGCAGAGTTACTGTGCAAACTTCGGGGCGACTCTGGCCGCCGTGCACAGCCCCCTGGAGTACAACCACTTCCAGTACATGGTGGGCCGGGCGGGCTACAGCACGGCCTGGATCGGAGGGTACCACTTTGAGGTGAGTCATGCAGCTCGTGCTCCTGGTTCAGACGGGCATCGTCCTGATCTGTTAGACACAGTTAGCTTGTTTGAACCACAGCGGGTCATGAAAACCCCGCCTGTCTTTTGTGTGTAATGCATCTAACATTATTATGGGCTCATTGATCTGGTGGAGAGTACGCACTTTTAAACCTTAAAAGAAGATATCAAACTCCATAATTAGAATTAACACTGATTTAATGAAGTCAGGATCTTTTACAGATGTCTACGAGTGGTTCTAACAGAAGATCCAGAGCCAGTGTGTGGGTCTGGGCCTCCTCCTCGGGCCCTGGAGGTGCTCCATGTGCTGCACAACCAGGGCCGTGTCAGTGAGATCCAGAGCCAGTGTGTGGGTCTGGGCCTCCTCCTCGGCCCTGGATGTGCTCCATGTGCTGCACATCCAGGGCCGTGTCAGTGAGATCCAGAGCCAGTGTGTGGGTCTGGGCCTCCTCCTCGGGCCCTGGATGTGCTCCATGTGCTGCACACAGTCATAACGAACTCTTGCTCTGTTAATGTGAAACTGTGTGTCTTCAGAGCTCCTGGAGGTGGCACGACGGCTCTCTCTTCACCTTTAACAACTTCCAGAGCGGAGGCTCCGGGACGACCTACAAGTGTCTGAGGATGAACACTCAGGGTGAGTTTAGTCGAGTGTTAAAGCGTCGCAAACAGACGGATGACATTATGTTAAAGAGACAAAGATTATACATAATATACAGAAGAGAAACGACATGTTTGACCCTTTAAACATTAATTCAACAAAACAAAGATGTTCACATATATTTTTATTGGTCAAATAAATAACAAATTGGTGACATTTTATGAGTTTTGGCCCAGTGTACAGTGCAGTTGCTTTTGAATTTCCCAGTGTGATGTCATCATTTACAACCAGGAAGTAAAGTTTAATTTTTTACTTTACTTCATTTTTAATTTTAGCTAAATTTGAAACATATGTTCAGTGAGTAGTCCAACCTGTCAGAGATGGTTTAAATCAGCTGAACATGTGTTAAAATGCACCAACAAACGGGAAATATGGTCAGGTTAATTCATTATTTTTCTCAGGAATGACCCCCAGACCCCCTGTAAAGCTGTCCAGAACATGTAGCTGTTCACTAGCACCAAACATGACAAGAAAGTTATAGAAAATCACACGCGAGGAGAAGGGGCTTGTACTTAATTTTGCCTTGGGCCCCCAAATAGGTCCGCCCCTATTTGTACAGCACAAGATCAAAACAGCCAAAAAAAAACTAATATTTAGCTTCAAAAGTCGGCAAAAAGAGGTCACACATCCTACAAATCTAGAATCAGAGCAATGAGGCAAATAAAAGCAGTACATTTGATAAATTAAATCCAATTAATAAAAATGTACAATAAGAAGAAAATAGACAAAAGTAATAAATACATTTGTGTCGGTTATTCATTTTTCGAAAATTGATTCTACAGTAAATTGATGCATTATTAACTAAATAAATGTTGAGATATGGTGAGTGACGGCTTAAAGATCGAGAATATTAATGGATAAAGTGCATTATTAATGAAATAGTTGACTCTTTTTTGACATTTTCATTTAATAATGGAGCTGTCTTTGTTGTAAAGGTATTCTCATGTGTTTTAGAGACAAAATAGTTATTTTGATGATTAATGGTTGCGGCCCAGTGAGAGACCAAAGGAAGAGTCTTTATTTTTGATTATAATGTTGATGTGTTTTTGTTGTTTTTTTCAGCTGGTCAAGGCTGGTACAGCTCCTCCTGCAGCAACGCCATCCCCTCCATCTGCCAGATCAAAGTCCACTGCTAATGTCGCATCGAAATATTGTTCACAAATCAAAAACTGATGATTGAACTTGTCACATGTTATTTTTTGAATGTTTTTTGGAGTCATTGGATGTTAGATGCTTTTTTCAAAATAAAACAATTAAAACGTTACTTTGTGCTTGTGTAATGTGTGATCCACCTGAGCTTTGGGAGACGACTCCAGCTCGGCCACATTCTGGGTCTCTGTTCTCGACCTGGTGCTGCTCAGAAGGCCTAACACATTCACGGCTGATAATTTCATGAATTCATTTAAAGGAGCAGTGTGCAATATTGAAGGATGATCTTTTGGCAGTATTTAACGCATGCAAGTTGCCTAATAATATTGTGATAATCATTACATGTATTTTCATTCATTTTCTACCTCTTGTTCCCGTTGGGGTCGCGGGTGACTGGAGCCTGTCCCAGTGACTTTGGGCCTTAGGCGGGGCACACCCTGGACCGTGGCCACTCATCACAGCAAACACAGACAACCATTCACTCTCACATTCACACACTACGGGCAATTTAGAGTGACTAATTGACCTCCACAGTCATGTCTTTGGACGGTGGGAGGAGCCAGAGAACCCGGAGAGAACCCACGGTAACACGGGGAGGACATGCAGACTCCACCCAGAGAGAGCGTGTGATGTTGGGGTTGTCCGGGATTCAGGAGGCAGAGGCTGTAGCCGCTCTGTCACAGTGAACCCCGATTTTATTTGTCCTGCACTATTTCTGCCGCTATGTGTTGCACTAAACCACAGGCCTGTAAATCCTGGTCATGTGGTGTCCAGCGGCCAATAGGATCACAACATATCCAAACCAGGAAGTGAGCTCTGGTGAGTGGGCGTGTCCTCCATGATCCAGGCCCCTCCCTCTGTATGATAATGAGGGATCCACCCACCTGTGACCCTTCTGAAGTCATGCCGCCTACTCCTTCTGCTCCTTCTCCTTCTGCTCCTCCTTGTCCTCCTCGTCCTTCTGCTCCTCCTTGTCCTCCTCCTTCTGCTCTTTCTTGAGGACAAATTTAGATAAATTCCTGAGGAGGGTCCTGTAGCCCGCTCAAACTCCTCCCCCGCCCGCTGCACCTGATTGCTCCCATGGATGTATTAAAAGATCTGGATAAGGTACGCCCCCTCTGTCTGTGGTCCCAGATTGATTTGTGGTCGTGCGAGGTACTGCAGCCTCTTGGAACCAGCCTTTTTCTAAACTTGCACATTATAATTGCAGAGAGTACTGAATTATTATCGGTATTTAAATAAAATAGAAGGAAATGTTCTTTTCTACCGTTTCTAAAATCACCGAAATTACTGTTTTTATATGAAGTGGGGGATTGTCGTCACGTGGCGCCCTAAAGCAAAGATGGCAGCCTCCGTATCAGGAAGTAAAGCAAAGATGGCAGCCTCCGTATCAGGAAGTAAAACAAAGATGTCAGCCTCCGTATCAGGAAGTAAAACAAAGATGTCAGCCTCCGTATCAGGAAGTAAAACAAAGATGTCAGCCTCCGTATCAGGAAGTAAATGCGGAAGTAAGAAACTTTTTTGGGGTCATGCGCCAATGAGCTCAGGCCATAGGGATAAACAGGGCGGCCATTTTGGATTCATCTTCCAGGTTTTATTATAGTTCTATGATTGCTCCTCATTAAAACAAACTCAGACTCAATGGTGCAGTACAAATTGGTGTAAACGATAATTAAATATTTTTTCTGAACTAGTTGCAATTTTTAGTCGGCTGTCTCCTCTGAGGTTTGAACCAGCAATCCACTGATCCGGGGGCAGATTCTCAGCGCACCAGGCAGTACAGGCTCCTGGCACAGATCACAGGAGGAGCCATGGATTCTTTGATGTGGTGTGTGTGAATGTTGGTGGTGGTTGGAGGGGCCGATGGCGCACACTGGCAGGCTCGCTTCAGTCAGTCTGTCCCAGGGCAGCTGTGGCTACAGCAGTAGCTTACCACCACTGAGTGTGGAGTGAGTGAATAATGCAGTGTGAAGCGTCTTTGAGTGTCCAAAAGAGTGCTATATAAGTGTAATGCATTATTATTATTATTATTATCATTGTTATTATCATTATTATTATTATCTGCTGACTCCTGCTAAAGTATCTATCTGGTCTTAAGATAATAAGTATTTACAAAAAAAAACAATTACTACAACTACCTCCAAATGAATTATAGCACCCACATGCTCTTCTACTGTCCTCACTTTTGTTACTTCAACTTTTTCTTTACAACCCTGTTCAGGAACATCATTTTCGCGTCCTGCCTTAACCTCATATTATTTTATAAAATGGTGGCTTGGCATTAGACAAAGCAATCACACTTAATTTCAGCAGCAAGAGCGCATTTATTAAAATATTACAAATCGTACACATTACAGAGAAATGTATATATTAAAAAAGAAGAATATAAACATGTCCTTTAGCAGTGGGTGAATCTGGTGGAGCAGATGAAAGGATGAAGAAGGTGACAACGCTCACTCGACCAGCCCCTCGATTCTGAAAAACAGAAGACGATATCATTATTTGTGGTGTCTGTGATGATAATGTTACACTGAAAAAAGTGACTTTGTGCTTTTGCCTTCTAGAGTTATAATCTACAACACATCGAGCATTATTTTCTGGTTAGAACAAAAATGTCAATAGGAAGAATTAAGGGTTAAATATAAATATACACTTGATGACAAAAAGTACAAAAGCAAACAAAATTACAGATGAAAATAAATAAATCCACCAACAGGAAACAGAAAAGAATAAAGGAAACTAAAATATGAAATTATAAATACATTTAAAACATTAAAAACATTTGAGTAGTTTTTATTAATTTAGTACATTTACTCACTAAGTGGTTCAGTCCTGGTTCAGTCCTGGTTTAGACCTGGTTTAGACTTGGTTCAGTCCTGGTTTAGTCCTGGTTTAGTCCTGGTTTAGTCCTGGTTTAGTCCTGGTTTAGACCTGGTTCAGTCCTGGTTTAGACCTGGTTTAGTCCTGGTTTAGTCCTGGTTTAGACCTGGTTCAGTCCTGGTTTAGACCTGGTTCAGTCCTGGTTTAGTCTTGGTCTAGACCTGGTTTAGACCTGGTTCAGTCCTGGTTTAGTCCTGGTTCAGTCCTGGTTTAGACCTGGTTCAGTCCTGGTTCAGTCCTGGTTCAGTCCTGGTTTAGACCTGGTTCAGTCCTGGTTTAGTCCTGGTTTAGACCTCGTTCAGTCCTGGTTTAGTCCTGGTTTAGTCCTGGTTTAGACCTGGTTCAGTTCTTCACATGTTGCTAATGTCTTTCATATAAACTTTATTGTGTTTTCCAAAAGTGTTTCTGGCCCCGAGGACAAAAAATCCTGCACTGAGTAAAATAAAGTGAGTCGTTAGCCGTTGGCCGTTGGGCGTTGGGCGTTGGGCGTTGGTCGTTGGTCGTTGGGCGTTGGGCTTTGGTCGTTGGTCGTTGGTCGTTGGTCGTTGGTCTTTGGTCGTTGGTCTTTGGTCGTTGGTCGTTGGTCGTTACTCGTTGGTCGTTGGTCGTTGGTCGTTGGTCGTTGGTCGTTGGTCGTTGGTCGTTGGTCGTTGGTCGTTGGTCGTTGGTCGTTGGTCGTTACTCGTTGGTCGTTGGTCGTTGGTCGTTGGTCGTTACTCGTTGGTCGTTGGTCGTTGGTCGTTGGTCGTTGGTCGTTGGTCGTTGGTCGTTGGTCGTTGGTCGTTGGTCGTTACTCGTTGGTCGTTGGTCGTTGGTCGTTGGTCGTTGGTCGTTGGTCGTTAGTGTTACCCGGGCTGTTGAGGAACACACAGTCGTAGCTGGAGCTCTGCAGGTAATGCCAGTTGTTGTAGTTAAAAGCAGAACCATCGTCCCATTTCCAGAAGCCCTGGAAACAGACCGGACAGAAACACGGCACATAAATGACATGTTCAGAAGTAAAACTGTGAGAACGGACAGGATCAGGAACGGAAACGTCACAGAAAGTTAATTTGGAGACAACATTTAAAGTCTGAGGTGGTTCGGACAAGTACAGAGGAGGGATCGTGAATATTTGTTTATGTTATTTACTTAATTAACCACTGAACCAGGTAAAAACCCACTGAGATTGAAATGTCTTTTTCGAGTGAGACCTGTGAAGTGACACTGCAGCTCACGCCATAAAAACATTTACTCATTTGCTCTTAAATAAGAAAAAACATTGTAAAAGATTAAAATAGGACTACATTTAAAAGCACAAAATTCATACAAGCTCGCTTTTTTTTTTTAGGCCAGACTCAGACTTTTTTTTCTTTCTTGAAGGTCAGTTTTATCTAAGTTTTATCTTAAGCCTGAGTTATTCAAGCTTTAAGGTAAAAAAAAAAATAGGAGAAAGTTGAAGTTTTAGTCCAATTTTCAGTCATATCTGGTTCACTCGAAAACTAAATAAGATCCAAAATCCTCTGTAAATATTTGCACAAAACCAAGAAACCAAGAAATGTAAACCTGGTTCTGTCCTTTTTTCAGATTTAAATGTCCTAAATATATGACATTTAGGCCATTTTTACAAACAAAAGTCCTTATTTCTACATGAAAACATTACACAGTGAAAAACTACATTTTTTTCTTACATTTTTGTGAGTAAACTACAGGAGAAGTTTACAATTTATATCTTTAAAGTTCAGATTTTTTCCCGTTTACCTGCAGCGTCTCACATTAAATATCACAAAAAACCCTCAAAGAAACCAACAGATAACGTTTCAGGTCTGATTGAAAATTGTTCCAAGATGTGGGAGCAGTATAACAGAATGCTCGCTTCCCCAAATAAGCTTCATTCATCATTTATAAACGTGAAGAAAGATGTTGAAATTAGAGGAAACAGGCGCCTTAGAGGAAGATCGAAGAGAAGAGGATGTCGAAGAGAAGTCTACATTGCATTTAGAGATTTGAATCAACTAATGAACTAAAACTGGTGTTTGTTTTTCATACTAAAGTGTTTTCAGGGGTCTGACCTGGAAGCGATATCCTCCGATCCAGGCGGTCAGGTAGCCCGCCCTCCAGGTCAGCTGCTTGAGGAAGCTGTACTCCCCCAGGTCATGAGCCGAGGCCAGACTCGCCCCCAGACTCTCACACATCGCCTGCAAACGTAAGAAAAAGAAACAAACATGTCTCGTTTAGTGCTTCTTTAGACATTTACAGCCGTATATATGTCTACATTATTCATTCACTTCTCAGCCGTCAGAAATGTGGCTGTCAAAATGCATCTACATGACCATTAAAATCGCCACCAATTACACTGTGATGACAAAATGTGTGAAGTGACTGTACATTTTAGACATTTAGACGGGTTGGAATGGATTCTTAAAGTTTTAAAAACTCTCTGCCCTGCCATATGAATTCTAGTGATATTTATGAGTTCACTAACTCTAGACCAGGGGTGTCCAAACTTTTTCCATCGAGGGCCACATATTTAAATATAGACCAATCGGAGGGCCACAAATCAATCGTGAAACGTTAAAAAAAAGCTGCATTTATCTGATGTTTTAAGCTCCACCACATCTACATTCAGTCTCAGTGCCTTAATATCAGGTCTGTATTGCACCAAAATGTTAGTTATTTAGGTTGGAATTGTAGAAAATCTGAAATGTGCTGTAAATAGTACTTATCAGGACAATGTGGGCCGGTTCACCAGGAAGCCTGAGGCCCAAGAAAAATTGGTCTGAGGGCCACATTTGGCCCCCCGGGCCTGAGTTTGGACATGCCTGGTCTAGAGAATCCATCTGGGTGTGAGCCGCTGTTGTGTTTGAGCTGGGTTTGGGTGAGCGTCTCTGAGTCTTTTATTCTCTGGCTTTTAACACCGCGTGAGTGTGTGCTCCTCTGTGTTTAAAATGTATTTATTCTATTAATTTATTTCGATTTCATGATTTTATGATCTTGCTTGGATTTGATTTTACTGGTTTTCCAAGCAGTAAGATCAAATTGAGTTGTTATTATATACTTTGTTTTGCCGTTATGTTTGTTTGTGTCTGTGCAGCCATTTGGAACCAGTTCTGTTTTTAAAATGTGCTACAAATAAAGTGGATTTGGATTTGAAAGTGGATTTGGAGTATCAAACAGACAAACCTAAACAAACATGGCGGCGGTGACAGATGTACTTCGGCCTGTTTCAACACATTTACAGACTATTTTGCTTTTGAAATCGTGCTCACAGAAGTGCTTTGTGCATCTGAGAACGAGGAGGAAGTCTGTCTGGATTGATAATGTGTAGAGCTAAATTCAGAGTGACGCACATATCAACCTGGCCTGAGAAGGTTAAAGTGCCCATGACAGGTTGGACACTCATTTACCTAAAATGCTGTTAAGATAAATATATTTCAAGTTTTGCTAAAATTCTTTACAAGTGTTATCCTGGTTTAGCAGTTTTATATGTTTTAATTTTACTTCCTGGTTGTAAATAATGACATCACACTAGGAAATTACCATAGCAACCACACTGTAAACTGGGCTAAAACTCATCTAATGTCATCAATTCTTTTACCTGACAAATAAAAATATATTTGAACTTATTTATTTAGTTGAATTAACGTTTAAATTGTCAAAAAAGTTGTTTATTTTGTGTAAATTATGCATAACCTTTGTCTCCCTAGTGTGATGTCATCAGTCTGTTTACTTCCTGTAATTTTCAACATATTTTTCAACTTTTCTCCACAAACAGTGACCTGATTAGTGTAAAACTATTATTTGTGTTTACATCAGGTATTAATGCACTGAATTAAGTCAAAATTAGAAAATCGTAATAACCTGTCATACGCACTTTAACATTTTAGCGTCGTGGGCTTGAAAGTTAGTATTTTTCATTTTGAGATTTGAATAATGTCATATTGATTCAAAGCTTCTGTTACATTCTCTGACGCTTGAATACATTTTCGACTAAACTATGACTAAATCAGACCGCACACAGGCACACAGTCTAAACCAGGCATGTCCAAACTCAGGCCCGGGGGCCAAATGCAGCCCTCAGACCAATTTTTCTTGGCCCTTAGTCTTCCTGGTGAACTGGCCCACATTGTCCTGATAAGTACTATTTACAGCACATTTCAGATTTTCTACAATTCCAACCTAAATAACTAACATTTTGGTGCAATACAGACCTGATATTAAGGCACTGAGACTGAATGTAGATGTGGTGGAGCTTAAAACATCAGATAAATGCAGCTTTTTTAACGTTTCACGATTGATTTGTGGCCCTCCGCTTGGTCAATATTTTAATATGTGGCCCTCGATGGAAAAAGTTTGGACACCCCTGGTCTAAACCTCTGTGCTCTAACTGTGTCACTTACGTCTGCGTTGGTCCAGGAGTAGCTCAGGTTCACGAGCAGGTAACAGGCGCCGTTGTACTGCTGCCACCCGCTCGGACAGTTTGTGTTGGCAACCCCTGACATGACAGAGAAAACAAAGTCATTTTATTGGACAAAAGCAAAGGGTAAAGTATGAATAAACAAAGAGTAAAAGTGTTGTCGGTGAATAATGGACACAGGGTTATTGGACTGTGTTTAATGAAGTGGGCAAAATGTGCTTCGCTCTTGCAACAGGAGCAGGAATATCTTTTGAATTATTTTATTTTTCCTTTAATTTGTATTATTTTAGAATATTTTCAAATAGTCTGTGGACCCAATTCTAAACTAGTACTAAACCACTGAACTAAAGCACCTGGACTTAAAGAAGACGAAACCAGGACTAAACCAGGATTAAACCAGGTATAAACCAGGACTAAACAAGGACTAAACTAGGACTCGGCTAGGTCTAAACCAGATATAAACTAGGACTAAACCAGGTCTAAACCAGGACTAAACCACCTGGACTCAAACGAGGATTAAACGAGGATGAAACCAGAATTAAACCAAGGCTAATTTTGACTAAACCTGTTCTAAATCAGTGCTAATCCAGGACTAAACTAACACTAAACAGGACTAAATCAGCACTAAACTAGGACTAAACCATAACTAGACCAGGATAAACCAGGACTAAAGCTGGACTAAACCAACTGGACTCAAACAAGACAAAACCTGAGCTAAATCAGTGCTAAACCAGGACTGAACCCAACCAAAACCAGGATTAAATCAAGACTAAACCAGAACTGAACAATGACAGAACTAAATCTGGACAAAATCAGGACTGAATCATGTCTAAACCAGGACTAAACAAGCGACTAAACAAGGGCTAAACCGGGACTAAACCAGGACTCAACCAGGTCTAAACTAGGACTAAACCAACTGCACTCAAACAAGACTAAACAAGGATGAAACCAGAACTAAACCAGGACTAAACAAGCGACTAAACAAGGGCTAAACCGGGACTAAACCAGGACTCAACCAGGTCTGAACCAGGACTCAACCAACTGCACTCAAACCAGAACTAAACCAGGACTAAATTGTGACTAAACCTGTTCTAAATCAGTGCTAATCCAGGACTAAACTAACACTAAACCAGGAATAAATCAGCACTAAACTAGGACTAAACCATAACCAGACCAGGATAAACCAGGACTAAACCTGGACTAAATCAGTGCTAAACCAGGACTAAACTAACACTAAACCAGAACTAAATCAGGACTAAACTAACACTAAACCAGGACTAAATCAGGACTAAACCAGAACTGAACAATGACAGAACTAAATCTGGACAAAATCAGGACAAAATTAGGACTGAATCATGTCTAAACCAGGACTAAACCAGGACTAAACCAGGTTTAAACCAAACAGTCTTACCCTGAACGACTGGAGTTGGAGGCAGTGCGTTTGACAAAAGGCCGGGAGAACTTTTAACAGCTGCTTTTGCTGCTTCTACGAGAAAAATATCAGAGATTTCAGTGTTTCTGTAAACTCCACAGAAAGAAAGAAACAGTCGACAACTTACCAGGTGCAGCGAGATCAGAGTCGACTTTCACTGCTTTTGTCAACACGTCTTCATCTTAAATGGAAAATAAAGTTAAATCCTTTGTAGCTTTCATAAAACACTGTTGTTTTCTGCTTAAAACAATACGTTTTAGGGGTCGCTAATTATCTGAAGTTTCTTTTTTAGTGGCGACTTTTGTGTTATTTTGTTTATTTTGAGCTGTAGAGAGTCAAATAAACAACTAACACATACAAATTAAAGTATAAAAGGTTGAAGTTCTGCGATTTATATAATTTAGCACATGGTTTTAAACGATATTATACATTTAGAAAAGAGTTTACTGGGATTTTGTGGCTTCAAAGTCAATGTGTCAGTGGCATAAAGTCGTTTCAAGATTATCGTTTATCATGATGAACCAAATAGACCCTTTAAATTTGAAAGGAGGCAAAAGGAAGCAAAAGTTCAATAACTTGCTAACGTCAGATCTAAATAATAATTGTTTTAAGTTAAATTAGATTGTTCTGTGAGGGAAAAAAGCAACAAATCAGAATTTCCAGGGTAGAAACGTCGGCTAGTTTACTCTTCTATTACAAAGGATGGATAATATACGATTTTCTGGATTAAAATTGTATATGACCTTCATAAAAAGTATAATATATGGTAAACGACGAAAAACTATCATCATTTCTGTCAGTATTTGTCCAGCTAAACCTAAAAATCTGGATTTTTCCTTCATCAAAAACGCTAAGAGTTTATAATCTCCCATAGACAAATCATATTTTTCAAATCATAGTTTTTATAGGGTGCCCTGATGTCATGTGTCTGACTGCTTTTCATTTTCCAAAATCATCCAACTTTTTCATATTTTGTGACATTCTGGGGTTTATTCCAGTTTCTCCAGTGAAATCGCATTTTAATTTAGATTAGAAAAAGAAAAATAGAACTCTTTGTTTACAAACTTTTAAAGGGTCTATATATATTGCACTGAAAATGTTGCTGTCCACGATTTGCTAAATGCTTTTAAATCCTTCATAAAGTTCAGGAGCATATATTGTACATTAAAATATGTGTCTTTTGTCATATTTTTGAAAAGTCTATGTGAAAAATGACTTTAAATAACTTACCGAGTGCAGCTGATTCAACTTTTGTCAACACTTGTCCATCTGAACAATGAATAAATGACAATAAATCAGCGATAAATAAGATAATGTGTAGATATTAATGGCGATTAAAAGCAAGGGATCATAAAGATATACAACTTTTACAACTGATAATCAAAAGTTATCTCCGAACAGAAGCCATTTGGGGCAATAATACGTTCAAAGTTATTGTTAATGTGTGTTTTTGAACGGCACAGACCTGGGACAGACACTTCTTCTTTCACCGACACTTCCACTGGAACAGCTGTAAAGGAAGCACATGCAGTATTTGTCAATTTGTGATCAAGAATAACGTACATATCGTGTGTCAGAGCCTGTATCGCAACGGTGAAAACATACCATGGACTCAAACCAGCGACTGTTTCTACTTGAGTATTGTTGTCAAATAGCAGCACAAAAGTAAAAAAGTGTTCAATTGATGTTTTAACTTGGCTTGGGCTAAATGTACAAGAGTGAAAGTCGGTTTAATAAACGTTTGGACATCCTTTTGTGAATAAAACTAATGTGCAAAACAGTAAAAACATAAAAGCAGAAGGAAATTTACAGCAGCATACTTTACAGCACCATAATATAATGTGAAATTTACTGTAGCATGAAGTGACATTTACTATAACGATATGAAATTTACCATAGCATAACATGAAATTTACTATAACAAAAAGTGAAATTTACCATGGCATACTGTAACAATATGAAATTTATTATAGTGTAATGTGAAATATTGGGAAATTTACTACAGCATAATATGAAATTTACTATAGTATAATGTGAAATTTACAGTAGCACAATATAAAATTTAATATAGCATAGGATAATGTGAAATTTACTATAGCATAGTAGGAAATTTATTATAGTTTAGTATGAAATTTACTATAGTTTAGTATGAAATTTACTATAGCACAATGTGATATTTACAGTAGTATAATGTGAAATTTACGGTACATTCAAAGTTGTTGTTAATGTGTGTTTTTGAACGGCACAGACCTGGGACAGACACTTCTTCTTTCACCGACACTTCCACTGGAACAGCTGTAAAGGAAACACATGCAGTATTTGTCAGTTTGGGATCAAGAATAACGTACATATCGTGTGTCAGAGCCTGTATCACAACGGTGAAAACATACCATGGACTCAAACCAGCGACTGTTTCTACTTGAGTATTGTTGTCAAATAGCAGCACAAAAGTAAAAAAGTGTTAAATTGATGTTTTAACTTGTCTTGGGCTAAATGTACAAGAGTGAAAGTCGGTTTAATAAAAGCTCGGACATCCTTTTGTGAATAAAACTAATGTGCAAAACAGTAAAAACATAAAAGCAGAAGGAAATTTACAGCAGCATTATTTACCATAGCATTATATGAAATTTACTATAACATGAAGTGACATTTACTATAACGATATGAAATTTACCATAGCATAACATGAAATTTACTATAACATAAAGTGAAATTTACCATGGCATACTGTAACAATATGAAATTTATTATAGTGTAATGTGAAATATTGGGAAATTTACTACAGCATAATATGAAATTTACTATAGTATAATGTGAAATTTACAGTAGCACAATATAAAATTTACTATAGCATAGGATAATGTGAAATTTACTATAGCATAGTATGAAATTTACTACAGTTTAGTATGAAATTTACTGTAGCTTAGTATGAAATTTACTATAGCATAATGTGATATTTACAGTAGTATAATGTGAAATTTACGGTACATTCAAAGTTATTGTTAATGTGTGTAAGCTTGGACATCCTTTTGTGAATAAAACCAATGTGCTAAACAGTAAAAACATAAAAGCAGAAGGAAATTTACAGCAGCATAATTTACCATAATATAAAGTGAAATTGACCATAGCATTATATGAAATTTACCATAGCATTATATGAAATTTACTATAACATAAAGTGAAATTGACCATAGCATTATATGAAATTTACCATAGCATTATATGAAATTTACTATAACATAAAGTGAAATTTACCATAGCATTATATGAAATTTACCATAGCATACTGTAACAATATGAAATTTACTATAGCGTAATGTGAAATATTGGAAAATTTACCATAGCACAACATGAAATTTACTATAACAAAAAGTGAAATTTACCATAGCATTATATGAAATTTACCATAGTATGAAGTGACATTTACTATAACAATATGAAATTTACCATAGCATACTGTAACAATATGAAATTTACTATAACATAATGTGAAATTTACAGTAGCATAATATAAAATTTATTATAGCATAGGATAATGTGAAATTTACTATAACATAGACATTTACTCTAACTTAGCATGAAATTTACTCTAACTTAGTATGAAATTTACTCTAACTTAGTATGAAATTTACTCTGGCATAATGTAGTATTTACAGTAGTATAATGTGAAATTTACGGTACAATAATATGAAATTTTCTATAACAAACTGTGAAATTTACACATTCAGTAAGTTATTGTGAATCCCATTATATACTGTACATTTCTCGTTACCTTAGCCAATAAGAAGTGGAGGGGAAGTACTCAAATGTGTGACTTAAAGTGTGTATGACAGGTTATTATCATTTTCTAATTTTGACTTTATTTGGTGTATTTCTACCTATTGCAAATATAAATAATAGTTTTACACCAATCAAGTTGCCGTTTGTGGAGAAAAATGGAAAAACCTGTAGAAAATCACAGGAAGTAAACAAATCGATGACATCACACCGGGGAGACAAAGATTACGTCCAATTTACACAAAAGAAACAACTTTTTTGACCCTTTGAACATTAATTTCAACAAAACAACGATGTTCTCACGTATTTTTATTAAATCAATGACATTGAAGGAGTTTTTGCCCAGTATACAGTGTTGTTGCTATGGTAATTTCCTAGCGTGATGTCATAATTTACAACCAGGAAGTAAAATAAAAAAAAAAAAAAAATTGCAAAGCCAGGATACAATTTTTAAAGTAGTTTAGAACACTTTGAAATATATTTATCTAGACTGCATTTTAGTGAAGTGAGTAGTCCAACCTGTCAATGGCAAAAGTACAGATAAAAGAGCAAAAAAATAACTAAATTACATGTACTTAAAGTGCCTCTGACAGGTTGGACTACTCATTTCACTAAAATGCAGTCTAGATAAATATATTTTAAATTTAGCTAAAATACATGTCAAATTGATCCCAGTTTAGCCATTTTTTAGTTTTTTTGTTTTACTTCCTGGTCATAAATGATGACATCACACTAGGAAATTACCATAGCAACCACACAGTACTCTGGGCCAAATTCATCTAACGTCACAGATTTTTTATTTATTTTACAAATAAAAATTCATGTGGGCACTTTTTTTTGTTGTTGTTGAATTAATGTTTAAAGGGTCATAAAAAGTAGTTTATTTTGTGTAAATTATGCTCAAACATAGTCTCCCCAGTGTGATGTCATCAATATGTTTACTTCCTGTAACTTTCAGCAGATTTTTCAACTTTTCTCCACAAACTGTTACTTGATCGGTGGTATTAATACACCAAATGAAGACAAAATTAGAAAATCATGAAAACCTGTCATAGGCACTTTAAGTAGAAGTATTAAAAATGATTGTTACCTTCAGCTGCACAAATGGCCAGGGCCCCACACAGAAGAGAGACAAGCAGAGCACTCTTCATCTCAAAAGCACTAAAACTATTACTTTTACAACAACAAGAAGTATCTCCACTAAAGAAGCTCTGAGACAATCTGAGACCCTCAACTCAAAGCCTGGTTTTATACCGAGGCTTTGCGCTCACACCCAAACTGTCCCACTCCAGATAAAGAGTTTTAAAAGTCCATTTACCAGAACAACTTTACGACTTTGACAAAGAAGTTACAGTAAAGAGACGACGAGGCACAGCTGATGTCGCAACGTCGGAAATATGTCGACAGGAAATAAATGCATCTTTCCGTTATAATCTTTTGCGTTTTGAGTCACAGTTACACGTGACTGAGAAAAACTGTGCCTCGGCTTTGACAGATTTAAGGCGAGACGCTGCAGGTGAATAGGGAAAAGTCTTAAATTTAAAGATATCAATTGTAAACTTCTCCTGTAGTTTAGTCACATAAATGGAAGAAAAAAACGTATTACAAGTTTTTCATCATGTCATGTTTTCATGTAGAAATAAGGCGTTTTATGTGTAAAAACGGCCCAAATTACACATATTTGAGACATTTAAATCTGAAAATTTGATAAAACCCAGTTTAAATTTGGTCTTAATTAGGTTAATTTTGTACACATATTAGCCACAAAAAACTTTACAAAGGGGATTTTTGATTTCTTATTTAGGTTTTGAGTGAACTAGATCTTTTTACATAAAACTTTTATAAATCGGGCTTGGAATTAGATCTGAACAAATCCTTCTGTACGTTCTGTCAAAATCTTATCCCAGATTGTACAGTTTGGTGTAGGATCTACTTTAAGGCTGATCTTTATGTCTCGAGGGAGAAAAATGCATTTTAAGTTACAAAGTCCCAGAGAAATCTATGGATGAAGTGGATTCAATGGAAGAATAAAACATCTTTAGGTGCAGATTGGACACGTTTGAGTTTGAAGACACTGAGAGAGCAAACTGTGCAAAAAAACAAAATATTGGGAAAAAAAATGTTTTGCCTGTAGTGTCTGTCTTTAAATATCAGCTTTTACCTTCAGTTCTTCTGATAAAGTGTAGCTCAGATTCTGTTGTTGTTCTGTTGATGTGCTCCAAACACAGAATCAGACTGTTATTTGAATTATGACTACTGAATCATGACTTTGTTTTTTTTTCTTTCATCAAATTCCCTCGTTATAGTGAACTAATGGATCGATGACTCAGTAAATTGTGATTACAGACAGTGGCAGACTTATCATTAGGCTACACTTGCCTTGGGCCCCCAACCTGAAGGGGCCCCAATAATTAAACTGTTCTCTGTTTCAGTCTACTTTATTACAATAAAGTAGTGCAGCTTTTAAACAAGAAAAAGACCAACATTTTGTTATAAAACGAAGTAAAGCGAACATGTAAATTAAATATAACTTTATAAAATTACAAATTAGTATCATGTACTTTAATTGAACATGTGTTAAATACAGCAACAGGTAAAATGGTCTGCTTTCTTAAATATTCTTCTGCGTAAGGACCCCCGAACCCCCCTCTTTTAAGTTGTAAATGTTTAAAGTTGTTGCACATATGAATCTCCCAATAGTTGACGTACCACCACAAATTTATGAACTTGTCAAAACAAAATGACAAAAAACAAAGAACAATTCAAGAGGCACAACAGAAAAGTTAGACAAAATCACACTTGATGAGCAGGGGCCATGACCTACTACTGCCCTGGGCCCCCAAATCCCTAGCTCCGCCCCTGAGCACAGACGTCCCTGTTGTTGTTTTAAGTGTTTTATAATCATCAATGTCCAATAAAAACGTAATCTACAATCCAAAAGTAATACACACATGTGAACGGTGTGTTGTTTTTGTGAGATTAGACTAAACATCAACACAAAAAGATTAAAATGTTGAAAAAACTGTTTTGTAAAGATCGTCAAGATGTGAGTTTTAAAAATATATCACTGTACTGAATGTATTTTTAATTGAAAATAGTGTTATTTTATAAAATCAGGTCATACAGCACAATTAGCCAAACAGATGACATCAAGAAGTCATTTTTCTGAGTAAAACAGACGAGTGTAAAGTGTTAATGGAAGGATGAGTGACAGCGTCTGCATCGAGAAACAGATTAAATGATGCTAAAGAAAGAATTGTGTCCAAATAAAATAAATAACGTGAATGTTTAGAAATGTGGGAAAAAGCAGCCGCAGAAAGGAAGGAAAAAGAACATGAAACAGAGAAAGAAATCTGACAAGGTTAAAGGACCGTTTCTGCACTCTTCTCTTTTTTTATGTTTTAATAATGGTTTCGTTTTGTGGTTTTAATATAGTTTTATTCTGTTGTGTAAATTGCCTTGATACGACGCAGCCTTGAGCCTTTTACAGTAAACGGCTTGTCAAAGTGAACCCTCTTTACGACTCTGTTGTGTAAATCAGTAAAAGTCCTTTAGATTAAGCTCCAGCACGTGTGGCTTTGCTTCCTGTCGGTGCTGAGACATTTATGGTAAAGGAAAAGGAAATACAGCAGATTTAGAGGCTTCCTGACATTTCTGTGGATTTTTAAAGAGAATATACAGGTCTGGTGGTTAAATTATAATTACAGATGATCTATATAAAAGAACCAATTGTAGTAGACTAAAGAAATATGCTTTAAGTAAAACATTTGGCACAATAAATCTCAAAATATTAATCAATGGCAATCTAATATGCTTTCAATGCTGTCATCTTTTACTTTTACATGTTTATTTTTAAGTCTATATGACAGATTAGACGACACATTTCACTAAAATGTAGTGAACATGATTATATTTAGGATTTTACAAAACATTTTGCCTGTTTGTCCTCAGTTTGAGAGTTTTTGTGAAGTTTATAGATGTACTTCCTGGTTGGACATGAGTTAGAGGTAATTCCACAACTGTTACCATAGCAACCAGACTGTAAACAAGGGCCAACAACCATATAAGTTGCAGAATAATTAGGAATTGGCCATAAATAATACCTGGTAAGACCTTTATTTTGTTGAACAATTGTTTAAATTTACAGAAAAATGTGTCAGTTGTGTGTAAATTGTCCCTGTATTTTTGATGGATCGTCTCTTTTTTTGATGACATCGCAGAGGGATTCTGTTTGAGAACTCAGCTTCTGTCATTTTAGACTTTTATTTGCCAAAATGTCTTCACAAACTGCAACTTCACAGATGTCAAACTATAATAAATAATTGCCACAGGTGCCCTCCCTCCAAAATACCAGAACCTGTCATTTAGACTTAAAGTTAAATATGAGCCCAAGGTTTGTGAAAAGACAGTGTTGAACTGTTCATCAACTTGAGCAAAGAAATGAGTGAAGAGAGAAACCTGGATGTAAGATATAATACAATATACAATGCAAGATGGAAAATGACTCTCGAAGTCGAAACATACTGTCCAAATTACTTTGAAACTTTTTCCACAATACAGTAAGACATAAGACTTAACCGTTAACTGGCACATTTCATTTGTCTTGATTTAGAGTTATAATTGTAATACACAATTACTCCACCAGAGAGCTCACTGAAACTCCAAAATAGTGGATTTATGCCATAAAAAGACTGATCAAACCTGAGACGCTGCAGTGTTTATGACTGATGTTAATCACACATGGTTTATTTAACTTGGATTTCATGTTAATGAAGTAAACAGATTGGATTATTCAGCTTTTTGCCTCAAATGGAAAACTAAAGCCTAGATCTTTTACCTGTTCAAGCTAAGGGGAGCAGCAAACGTTAGCGACTTTACAGCATGACTCTTTATTTAAGCACATTTTATTCATAATCAGAGCCAAACACTGAGCTATTACAGTGTTTATTGAAGCTTTCATTCAGTCGTGTTGTGCACATGAGACCTGTCGCTGCTCTGTGTTTACTCTCCCAATGCATTGTGGGTAATTGTGACTTGTGCTCTAAAAAAAAACCAACAACAACAAAGCGCTGTCTTGATGCAACTGACTCGTGACCGCAAAGGTTCCAGCTATCGGTTAAAGAAAAATAGACATGGTTTTAGACATGGTTTTGGTTAAAATTCAGTGTTATAAAAGGATTAAAGGGGCTGTACCTGATTTTCACCGTTTTGAACCAGTTTATTTACCTGTTTTTTGCATGTAATAAAGTAAAATACCCCACAGATATGTTGTAAAAGCATCGATTCAGGTGAAAATGAGACCAGAGCACTTTCTCTGCATCTGTTTATAGCGCGTCTTATTCTATGAGTAACAGGAAGTGCTGTTAGCATGCTAATGTTTGTTAGCTTTACCTGAACGGCAAAACTAAGAAAAGTGCTTATGGAGGTGAATATTTATGACGCTGGGACTGCATTAGTGAAGTGAGCGACATGTGACTGATGTAAAGACTTTATAGTTTTGTTTTGCATGTTTTGAAAAAGCAAAAAATATCCTTTAAACTGTATTTATGTTGTTAATTCTAAATCTGAAGTCTGTTATAGTTTAATACAGTTTTGTTTAGGTTTTAATATGAACCAAAGTTAAAAAGGGATATTATCAAACCAAAGCACAAAGAAAGTTAAAGGTTACAGTAAACAAAAACTTTATTAAAATAAAAACAAACCAAGTGTCTTTGATCAAACAAATGTACAAAACAAATCAGAGTGATTTAAATAAAAACATAAACACATTAACAGGAGAAGGGACTCTTGGAGCAGATGAAGCGGAAAGCAGTGTTGCACGGATGATTGCGCCAGCCAGCTGAAAATGAAAGAACAGTGTTAGGATTTTATTGAATTAAAAGTACAAAACAGAACACAAAGCGCGGTGTTACTCACTGGTGCTGCGCAGGTAAACACAGGAGTTACTGGTGTAAGCTGTGATCTGATCGTACCAGTTTTCATAATACATTCCCTGGCGGTCGATCCACAACCAACGGCCCTGAATAAAACAGCATTTATTTCAGGTCAGTTTGCTCTTTCCACGTAAAAGCTGTTTCATATACCGCTTAGACTTTTTTTGGTAAACATAATGCGGAGTAAAGCTGGTGAAGGTGCTTTGATTGGCACTAGTTTGGGCATTTTAACAATTTGTCTTTCAAAGTTGAAGTTAATTTGACTAAAAATTAGTTTTAGTAATAAAGTAGAAGACTTCAGGTGGAATGCACATGAAAGTCCTTTTATTATTGTCATTTATTTTAGGGTATCTGTTGATTGATCCTGATTCATGCCAGAATGGTTGATTTGACTGAAAATAAGATGTTTAAAGCTAGAGCTGTGAAGATTAATTGACTAAAAATAGACTATAAAAACTATAAATAAATAAAATAGACTATAAAGATTATAACAATAAAAAAAACAAATCAACTATAATAAATGAAAATCATAATCATTAACTGAACACTTTTTATAACAAAGACGACTACATCATTAAACCAGAATGTCAAAAAAGAATAAATGATTGTAGATTTCCATCACTTTCTTGAACATGAATGAATGAATATTATTGATCTAGAAGTCTTCAGTCGCCATAATTATTAATCGTTAATAATCGTTAACTGATCTACATAGACTCTAAGACACATGTCATAACACCTTTTATAACAAAGACCGTGACATCTTAAAAGAATCACTTTCTTTATAAATATTCTTGACCTAAAAGCCTTCAGTCGCCATAATTCAACCTTTATTTGGTTGACAATGTGTTTAAAAGTCTAAATGTGCAACAGAAACAATTGTTCAACTACTAAAATAATCGATATTGACAGCCCTAGTTACATCTCCAGCAGCTTGATAGTTTCTTTTTATCAGATGAGAGACAAAACGGAATAGATTAAGAAAAAGTCTGAGCTCATGTTTTCATACTGACATGTCTAAATTCTGTTGCCTGTTTGTCCCCAGTTTGACAGTTTTTGTGAAGTTTATAATGTCACCTCCTGGTTGAACATGAGCACAAATATGACACAGTTAGAGGTAATTCCACAACTGTTACCATAGGAACCAGACTGTAAACAAGGCCAAAATCCATATAAATTGCAGAATAATTAGGAAATGGCCATAAATAATACCTGGTAAGACTTTTATTTTGTTGAATGATGGTTTAAATTTACAGAAAAATGTGTCAGTTGTCTGTAAATTGTCCCTGTATTTTTGATGGATCGTCTCTTTTTGATGACATCACAGAGGGATTCTGTTTGAGAACTCAGCTTCTGTAATTTAAGGCTTTTATTTTCCAAAATTTCTTCACAAACTGCAACTTCACAGATGTCAAACTATAACAAATAATTGCCACAGGTGCCCTCCCACCAAATTTAGATTAAGAAAAAGTCTGACCTACATTTTCACACTGACATGTCTAAATTCAACATTTTTTTCTGTACCAGTGAATCTCCCATAAGCCTTTGTCGTGCGTCTGAAATTCCGACATCTTCGAACTGTGGAGAACTTCTGGAGCAGCCGTGTCTCACCTGGAGGTAGAAGCCGCCGAGCCACGTTAAGGTCTGTCCTCCGGTCTGCGTCATCTGCTGGAGGAAGCTGTACTCCGAGGGGTTTGTGGCCGACGCCAGGTGAGCGCCCAGACTGTTGCAGTGCTCCTGGAATCACACGCTCACGGTTAGGCCTAATAGCAGAATCTACAGACCCTGCAGCAGTGAGGACCGTTTGTTTCGTGAGGTTTGTTCCCTGAGGTTTGTTTTTTGGCAACGAATGATACTATCTTTCTTTTTTTTTTTATAACATGCACAAAATCAGGTGCAGGCCCTTTAAGCGTGAGTATATTTATTCAAAAATATGATCTTTACCTCGGCGCTGTACCACGACATGGCAGTGTTGACGAAATGGAAGCAGCGAGATCCGTGGAAGTACCAACCCGTGGGACAGAAGTTAAAACGAGCTGCACAAGAGAAAACAAACTACATTCACGCACGTTTTAGTGATCAATTACAACGTCGGCTTTTAATAAACCAACAATGACCTGATGTTTTACAGAGTACAAAGGTAATTCTAAATGCTTTGCCGAGACAAAAATACATTAAAAAACACACACAAAAAAGTAAACGTTTAAATAATGGTGTACGATTGCGCAAATAAACAAAACCAAACAGTATTGAAAAAAAACGATTTACCATCAGCAGGAGCAGCTTCATCTTCAGATAAAGGACCTGCGAAATAGAAATGTACATTTACTACAAAGACGCTAATGCAGTAGAGCTGCAACGATTAATTAACTAATCGTGACTAGTCGACTAAAAACTATTTGTATTTTGACAATGTAATCATTGTCTGGACAATACAGACTAAAACATGGACAAAATGACTTTTTAAACAGAAAAACAGAGGCATTATTAAACCAAAATATATTAAAAAATAAACAATGTCTTATTCTTATCAATAATACACTTCATTTGTAAATATAGAAGCCCTCAGTCGCCATATTTCACGCTTTATTTGGTTAAAAACGTAGACAATGTAATGAAATAATTGTTAGTTGCAGCTCTATATGGCACCACAATAAACAGATATGACTGAATTTTATTCCAATTTTAAAATATTAATTTAAAGGTAACATTTTTTACCAACGGAATTTTGATAAAGTGAGATTTTACCTTCTGCAACGACCACTTCATCCTCTGGGGCCTGAGCCACGGCGTCTGCACAACAGAAACAACTTTAGAATTCAGTTCAGTGTCATGTGGAATAATTGGTTTGAAAATCCAAATGATTAAATAAAAAACATAAATAACTGATAAGAATGTACCTGCTGCAAACACCACTTGTTCTTCAGGAGCGTCCTCAGCTGCTTCTGTCAGAGAGTTTACAATAAATGCTGAATATGTTTTGCTTTATTGTGCAGAAATTGACCATTAAAATGTTTTTGATTTATACAACTCACCAACAGCCTTGAAGTCTTCAGCTGGGGCTAAACAGAGAAATATATTTGTTCGTTAAAAGTAAAAATAAACAAAACAAAACAAAATACTAAATTCTCTAATGTCAAATTTTCAAAAAAACCAAACAAAAACAAAACAGTGTTAATTTCGTCAACTAAATAATTCCATTGTCATATTTCTGCTGACTAAAACAAAATAAAAACTAAACAAAAAGTAATCAAAATGACTAAAATGACAAATATTTTCCTCGACAAAACCTAAAAGTAGATCTCTTTTGATTACCTAAATTACTGATATATTTGGTGAACAATGAAAACTAAACAAACCCAGAGCTCCGAAACAGACTCTGACAAACTCTAAGTCCAAAGAACACGTCTAAACATGTCCCATGATGCACATTTCATTGGATTAAAATGTATAAAATATATATTTTCTGGTCGACAATAACTACCATGATTTAGTCGACTAAATTAGTGTTATCTTTTCATCGACTAAAACGACAAATAATTGCTTGATTAAATCTTGACAGAAACTAATAATAATTTTAGACAAAAGACTAAGACTAAACTGAAATGTCTTCAAAATTAATACTGATTAAAACAACCACAGGTGACCAAAGGGCCTTAAATACATTGTATAGGCTACATAAGACATTATTAAATGGATAAATAAGATTAATAAAATACAGGTTTAATTAGATCAAAACACAAAGATAAAAGCTAACGATTACAGTGAAAAATGATAGGACCCTAAATAGAACCCTGAGGGACCCCACGACTGAAAGCAGACAGTGGAAGAGCACGTAATAATTACCTGCAAAAGCCGCACAGACGAGGAGAGCCAGGACCACAGCGGTTTTCATCATGATTTTAATTGTTCTGAAAATTACAAATAAACATATTAAAGGGGCTGTACCTGATTTTTACTGTTGTGAAACGTGAAAAACAGAACCAGTCCATGTTCTTCTGCATGTAATAAAGTAAAATATGTGTAAAAGCATATATTCGGGTGAAAATGAGATGCTTTCTATGCATCTATTTTAGAGGTTTATTCTATGAGAAACCATTAGCGCCGTTAGCATGCTAATGTTTGTTAGTTTTACCCAGCTGGGAAGGTAAAACTTGCTTTGAACTCAGAGACTTCTGAAAAGTGCTCATGAACTGATGGAAGTGAATGTTTAGGACGCTGGGACTGCATTAGCAAAAAGAGCGACACGTGTGACCAGGGGTGGACGTAGGAATTTGGGGGCCCAAGGCAAAATTAAGTACTGGCCCCTCCTCATCTAATGTGATTTTTCTTGAAAGATGCTTTGGTTTATGTTGTTTTTGTTTTGTTTTTTTGTTTTTTACGTGTGGTGACTGGACAGGTTAATACATTTCGGGTGGTAAATGAACTATTGGAAAATTCTAATTCATATGTGCAACAGCTACATGTTCTAAACAGCTTTAAACAGGGCGGGGGGTTGGGGTCTTTTCCCAGAAGTCTATTTGAGAAATCAGACCATATTTGTTGGCGCATTTTAACACATTTTCAGCTAATTTAAATACATAATATTCATTTGTACTTTCATAATGTTATATTTTATTAACTATTTAGCTTTAGTTACATTTGACAATCCCAGACTATGTTATCACTCTTTTTTTTGTTCAAAAGCACACTGCACCACTTGTTTGTGAGACTGATGGAACTGTCTCAGAGCCTTGCATCAATGATTAGCGATTTGGGGATCTTGTTGGGGGCCCCTTCAGGTTGGGGACCCCAGGCGATTGTGGCTTGTGGCCTAATGATAAGTCCGGCACTGCATGTGACTGCTGTAGAGACTTTAAGATGAACTAGCTCTGTTTTTCACGTTTCAAAACAGGTACAGCCCTTTAAACAAAAGAATAAAACAAAACATAGACCTGAAAACCAAAACTATGACTTACTATAACCAGACGAAAGAATAATTAAACCAAATCTATAGTAGGACCAGGTCTAAGTCTGAACAAGATGTAAATCCAGCCTGACCAAGGACAAGATACAGATTAGATCTAAAGAAGAACAAGGTCTAAACCAGAACTAAATGGGGCAGAACTAGGAAGAAACCTTAATGAAAGAAAATATCTACAAAACAAATCTTAAATCGTGGCTGAAAAACGTGTGTCGCGGATGAAGATCAGGTTTAAATAGGAACTGTGCTCACCTGGACTTGTGTCTTCAGTTCAGATCTGGGGATGGTTTTCTGTGAGATCTTGCCGTCGTTGTGCCGGTGTTGGGCGTCTGTGGTGTTTTTATACACAGCTGTGTCCTTTGGAGTCACGTTCACCTGTTTATGATGTCTATTATCAATTTGTACAAAGCTGTAAAATTCAATTCTTCCCACAAATCATAACTAAAAGATAATAATCAGACAGAAATGAGTTTGAACTTTGGCCACGGAGAATAGTTAATGTTTTTATCTATATCAGAACCATAGTTTAGGAGCACAGTATAAAAAAACCTGTTATTTTTAGTGATTTTTATTTTATTTTATTGTATATAAAAAGAGTGTATCATTGTGGTACAACAAAATTGATATCTAGTATTAAGCCTTTATCAAAATTGAGTTTTCATTTTTTGTAAACCTTGGCTTCTGGACAGTGAGCATAATGTGGACTATGAGTTTCAACTAAAGTCTTTTACAGATGTGTGTAATGGTTCATATATTATTACTACACAGAATTGTCAGTTTGTTTATTATTGTGTTGTGCAGGCCTGGTGTTTGTTTTGCCGTCTTGGTCCTCCAGCCGATCCTTCTGTGTTTTAGTTCTTCTTCATGTGTCCCCCTCGTGCACTTCTATCGTCTAAATTGTATAAATGACTTCCCCTTGTCTTTTCCAAGTCCTGTTTTGAGAAGAGGTCAGTCATCTTTTTTAATCCTTTGTTTGTGTGTGCCTCTGACAGGTTGAACTACTCATTTAAGTAAAATGCTGTTAAGATAAATATATTTCAATTCCTGCTAGAATTTCACAAATTGAACCCCAGTTTAGCTTTTTTTTTTTTTTTTTTTAGGTTTTAAATTTTACTTCCTGGTTGTAAAGTATGACATCGCACTAGGAAATTACCATAGCAACCACACTGTACACTGGGCCAGAACTCATCTAATGTCACAGATTTTGTTCATTTGACAAAGAGAAACACATGTGAACACCTTAGTTTTGTTGAATCAATATTTAAAGCGTCAGAAAGGTAGTTTATTTTGTAAAAATTATGCATGGCCTTTAATTCCCCAGTGTGATGTCATCAGTGTGTTTACTTCCTGTAATTTTCAACAGATTTTTCAACTTTTCTTCACAAATAGTGACCTGATTGGTGTAAAACTATAATTTATATTTACAAGAGGTATTAATACACTGAATAAAGTCAAATTGTGAAAATCCTAAAAACCTGTCATACGCCCTTTAAGTGTCGTTTTGTTATTATTTTGTCTTTATTTATAATTGTTATAACATTATACTTTTATTGAAGTCCATATTGGGCTCTTATGTTGCGTTATATTTTATTTGATGTAAAAATGTGCGACAATGAGCGCTAACTTATCGTCCCTTCTGTAGTTTGGGCTGGAAATGTGAATCATGGCATGTTGTTGTTGTTTTGTGTTCTACCCAGAGCGGAGGCCTCCAAAGGTTCCGCAGTGTCCCGTGGCTCCTGAATGCACCATAAACACCATAAATCTACACAAGGCACAAACCCAGCGCTCATGAGTCTTACTGTGAGATTGTTTGTCTATTGTGTATCTTTAACATGTGTGTTGTGTACCGTGTCTGCTTTATGCGATAATTTCATGCATTTCAACTGTATTCAGTGATCTTTAATGTCATGTCATGTGTTTAGCAGTGTGTAACAGTGTGACAACAGTGTGTAATAACTCGGACAAAAGCTAAAAAATTACAATAAAAAGGAACATTTTGCATGTAATTTAGACCTACATTTCTAGTGCTGTTTTTATAGTTATAAAACCACACACGTTTTTATTCTAGTGTTAGTCGACTTTAACTGCAACACAATAAAAGTGTGTTGTTTGTTTGCTTGATTTGGCAGAGCACTGAGCCACACATGGACCGGTGCTGACAGTAAAACAGTGTCTGCTCATGTTTATGACACATTGACCTCGACTCAATGTTTACAGCTGCAGACCTCTTTCACTGCCAGTGTTTCCTCATCAGCCATTTACTGGATCAGACTCTACTACATACTGTAAGGTGTATCATGCAGTAGCTGTTACAGTAGTAGCAGTAGTATTTAGTAGTAGTAATAATAGTAATAATAGTAGCAGTAGTATTTAGTAGTAGTAATAATAGTAGCAGTAGTATTTAGTAATAATAGTAGCAGCTTCTATCAAGGCTTCTTCTCTTCCAGGTTTGTGACGTTCCAAAGGACAAAACAAATCGAAGACGACGAACGAAGACTGGATTTCTGGAACAGTTTACAGAGTTTCAAATGTATTTCTCATTGATCTAAAATGCACAGATTTATCAAAGTCTCTTAAAACACTGCACTGTTGTTATCATTCTTTCCCCGTGTCCACTGGGGCAGACTGACTGAACGAGGCTGCCAATGTGCGCCATCAGCCCCTTCAACCACCACCAACCATTCACACACACCACTCTCATGCTCGGCAATGTGGCTGAAGTGTCCCCTGTGGCCCCTGGTGTCCCAGCGCCCCCTTGTGGCCCCTGTTGTTCCAGCATCTCCAGCACTGACCAGGCCCTGACCTGCGTGACTCACCAGAGGATCCTGATATTCACCGCGATCAGAGCGAAGTGCTTTATACAACTTCCAGAGCAGACGTTAACTAAACACTGACAGAGCTGCACACTTCCTGCTTCACGGAGAATAAAACACTCTTTAATTAGACGCAGCAGCACACAGTCGTCTCATGTCGACTCTTAGAGCTACAATATCTCTGCACTGAGGCAAGACGTACTTTGCTGTATCGCATGAAAAAGTGTCCAAATGGAACTTCCAGTGCTGTAAAAACACAAAATTACATTACAATTTATTGTCCTCCCCAAAACCCCTTTAGACATTGATTTATCACAATTATCTAAGCTATTAAACTTTGATTAACTCCACAATCTACTGAGAAATGCACCAAATTACAACAAAAGGAGGCACAAAATGAAACAACATTTTGCTTTTCCTTAAAAAAACAAAACAAAAAGGCAGCTTGTTTTGTCTTTTTGGACTTGAAACCTTGATAAATCGGCTTTGAGTTGTTCCTGTTCTGCTTTGTCTTTTGTCAGGTGTGAAAAACATATTCTGATACGACAAAAACACTTTCAAATAAATCAAGTCACTGAATAAGACTCTTCCTGCTTTGACTTCTTATCAACATTCATTTGATTTCCTCAAAAGGCATATCTCGACGTTGCAACATCAGCTGTGCGTCGTCGCCTCTTTACTGTAACTTCTTTGTCAAAGTCGTAAAGTTGTTCTGGTAAATGGACTTTTAAAACTCTTTATCTGGAGTGGGACAGTTTGGGTGTGAGCGCAAAGCCTCGGTATAAAACCAGGCTTTGAGTTGAGGCTCTCAGATTGTCTCGCGCTGCAGAGCTTCTTTAGTGGTGGTACTTCTTTGTCTGTTGTAAAAGTAATAGTTTTAGTGCTTTTGAGATGAAGAGTGCTCTGCTTGTCTCTCTTCTGTGTGGGGCCCTGGCCATTTGTGCAGCTCACGGTAACAATCTGCATTTTTGCATGAGCCTTATTTGATCCTAGTTTGTTTTTTTATTGTTGTCTGCTGCACCACCAGAGCAAATTCAAGTTCAAGAATTTTGTTCCCAACGGCAATAAAACCTCTTCTCATTCTGATGCCATAAAACATGATTTGAACATATTTGTAAAGTAGCATAGTTTATTGTCAAATAATATAATATCTTAACTGTATTCATTTTAGGTTTATATTTATATTTCCTGATGTAAATCCTGACATCACTCTGGGCATTACCATAGAAATAATATTTAAGATAAACCTCACTGTCACATCAAGCCTGCGTGACGCTGAAGTTATGTTTAAATCGTTAAAGTTTGATGCAAATTGTGCCAAAGCTTTGAATGAATTCTGAGTCTCCAGGCGCTTCCAGGAGCGATGTGTTCAGAACCTCTGCAGCCTGGTACTTGTGTTTACACTCTATCACATTCATTTAAATGGTACAACATATTTTAAAACTGCAACGTTTTCTTTTGTGGTCAGTGCAGACACATAGTTGTTATTTATATTTTTATAAATAATTATATTTTTATATTTCATCACATTTGCCAATGAGAGAAAACTGTAAAACTGTCAATATCTAACTTTCTAAAGTTCACTTATTACTGTAGGACTTCTGGCACTTTGTGAAACAAAACAAACACAAACAAACTGTTTTTGGTGCATTATTGTCCAGAATAACATTAGTGTTACTCACGTGTGTCCAGTGGTTTAGTCGCCAAAACAGCCCAGGTTTTCCACAGTTTGTGATGTGTGGAGGCTAATGCTAACTCTCTCACTGAAAACACATTAGTGCTAACTCATGGAATCATACCAGGCTAATGGAACGTAGTGTTTTATTCACAAAGAGGCCTCCTGATGACAGCGGTGGAAGAGTCTTAATGTGTGGCCTCCTGTAGTAAACGCACTTCTGGCTTGACGAGAACCCCGTTCACACAAATGGAGAACGAGGGAAACGTCTCTGCGCTAAAATATTACGTTAAGTAGTAGATTGATTTGTGTAAAATGTTTAATGAACACGAGCAACAACAAGCCACACTGCACCGATTTCCTGAAGCCTGAAAACGGCTTTTTAGTCCGTGTAGAACTTATTTTCTGTTGAGCTCGTCTGCTCCGTGTAAAATAATACAACGGAAAAAAAGAATTAAAAAGGCGCCCACAACAACATCCAGAATAAGGTCAATGGTCTGGGTAATCTATTATTATTGCGGGAGAGGGACACGGTCTTGGTGTTTATGCTTTACTCTGACACTGACAAATGTTTTTCTTTTAGCTGTTCCAGTTGAAGCTGCTGCACAAGAAGAAGAAGTGTCCAAAGTGTCTGTCCCAGGTCTGTGTCATGTGCGAAGTCACTGTTATTTTGTTTTTATCAGAGTTTTTTTCCCCCTTGGCTGTTATTTATTGTTATTACCGATTGCCGTTTCATCCAAGACACATGACTTTTAGCAATTTTGTCTCAACTGTAGCTGAAGATGTGCTGAAAGAAGAGTCAGACTCTGAACTGTCTGTACAAGGTAAGCTTCTGAGATTTGTGAAGTGTGTCATTTTTACGTCAAAGAAAGACAGTGTTGTGTAAAATGTCCCCAATCTCTTGCCGTAAAAGGAGAGAAAACAGCCGCAGAAGAGGACGAAGCACCATATTTACGGTCTCCTGCTCCCAGCGCACAGGGTAAAGCAAGAATATCTCTGCAGAAGGTTTCAGTTATTGGGACAGAAGAGAAATACGATTAGTTATGGCTATAAACAGTTCTCCAATCTTGTGCCGCATTCTTTTAGCACTGCTCACTGTGCAGGGCATAAACAACCTGAGCAAATGTTTAGGGCCACAACCACTAGGGGGCCACGTGTTCTGGTTCTGTTTCCAAACCAGAAAGAGTCAAAACACAAGTCAAATGTAAAGTTACAACCGTTCAAGCAGGTAATTAGATCAGATAAAATATTACGTCTGAAATGCACATGAATACAGGACAACTTCTTGGCAGAGGCCCCTTAAAATCCTGCTTAACATTTGCCTGTTTCTAAAATATAAATGTAAATGTTGATGAATGTGGCCTGCTGATCCAGAACCACTTTTTCTCCCCAGTCCATTCTTTATTTCTTGTTGTTATTATGTATTATTTTCTGTTGTTAAGTCAAGTAACAGTGTGTGGCTTGGAGGGAAGTCTTGTTTAAAGCCTCCAAATGCCCAGACCCCGCCCTGTCACTAATGTGTAAAAAAAGAAACAGAGATTAACCTCCGACTATCACAAAATATAAAAGATCCAGGCGATTTTGTTAAAGTAGAATCACTCAAGCTCATGTAGAGCTTTAAAGCTTTAGAGATTTGTTTCTTAAAAGGAGATTACGTTACCGTACTAGTCTTTCATTTTATCTACAAATATATTACATACTTAAGCATAAACTTATACTTTTACTTACTTTTTAATTCAAATACAATTTTTATCTTCCATCTTTTGTTGCAGAAAAGTACATTGTGACATTTATACCCTGGATTTTCTATCTTTATCTTGACAAACGTCAGGATAAATCCTTGTTTTGTTTCTCTTCAGGTGCAGCTAATTCAGACTGTCCTCTGGGCTGGCGTCGATACGAGGAAAACTGCTTCCTGTTTATGAACCTGAGTTACACCTGGAACAACGCAGATGTGAGTGACACAGACACCTCTGACTCACAGCCTGAGGGTCACGGGTTCCATTCCCACACAGTGCGCTGTACATGGTGTTCCTAAAAAGAGGTTCTGAACCCAGGACTTTGTTAAAGCGTTTTTTTTTGGGGGGGGGTTTGTTTTATCTCTCAACATCTCAGCTTTCATGTGGAAACAACAAACGTGTCCAATCTGCTCCTAAAGATGTTTTATTCTTCCATTGAATCCACTTCATCCATAGATTTCTCTGGGACATTGTAACTTCAAAGGACGTTTTCTTAAAATGCATTTTTCTCCCTCGAGACATAAAGATCAGCCTTAAAGTAGATCCTACACCAAACTTTACCAAATTTAAACCTGGTTCTGTCCATTTTTCAGCTTGAGATGTCCTGAAAGGACAAACATAATGCAAAATTTACTTTTCTGAGCTTCCCTCCATGTTCTAACATTGTCCTGTCATCAAAAACATACCTGGAGTAGCATTTAGCTTCATTTACGTTTGTTTGTTGATGCTGGTTTGTAAATCCTCTCTCTCCAACACTGTGTTCTGAACTCCTTTGATGTGTGACGTAGATGACGCTGACGTAATTTATCCCAAAATCTTTTACTGTTTTCAGTTCTTAAATCATCTCCAAACTCACTCTGAACATCATAAAAGTGACAAAAAACATGTTTAAACATGTGACAAACATAACTGTACACAACAACAACAACACACTAAATGCGACAAAATTATGTTTAAAATGTGAATTTTAACAGAATCCTATTATTAAAACATAAATTATAAACCTAATCACAATGGCACTAGTCAGAAAAATCACAATTAGATATTTTTCCTAAATCGTGCAGCTCTATCACAAGCAAAAAAATACAAAGTGAACATGAATTGTGCGCGCTTTGGGTGCCTATTAGGTGGAAAAGCGCTCTATAAATAAAAATTCTTCTTCTTCTTCTTCTTGTGACAAACATCAAAATCATGATCTGGCCCCAAGAAAATCATGATCATTATTTTTGGCCTTATCATGCAGCCTGACCTGAACCTGTCATATGGACTGTAAATAGTTGAATCTATATTTGAAAAACTGAGTAAAACAGTATTTCTTTCCATGAATGGCGATGCTCTGGACACACTGTGCGTTACACTCAGCGCTGCATTCACGTGTTTGTGTTGCAGGCGATGTGTCAGAGTCTGGGGGCGAGTCTGGCCTCGGCTCATGACCTGGGGGAGTACAGCTTCCTCAAGCAGCTGACCTGGAGGGCGGGCTACCTGAGCGCCTGGATCGGAGGATATCGCTTCCAGGTCAGACCCCGGAGTCCAGAAAGACACGTCCTGTTACCATAACCTGCAAATGACGCCCGTAGTGTCTTCATATGGCCTTTTTGCGTCTAAATTATGTCACTTCATAGTTTGTTCAGTCACTACTTCCTGTTTTGAAGGACTCGATTGCACCAAAAGAAAACATTTTGAGCAACAGTTCATGATAAATTGTTTCATCAGATTTTGGATTTCCAAAGTGACTTCATCTTTTCATCTCGAGTCTTTGCTGTGACCATTTTCACAGCAAACTGTTCTTAAACTGTTGAACTTGAAGGCTTGAAAATCCATGCATTGAATGTTTAATTAAAAGTTAAATTGGTAATTTTGAATTTTTAAACTGAGGAAAAAATTTGAAAACTGCGATTAAGAGTAAAAACAGTTCGTTTTAGGGATGAAACAAATTATAATCTATGAAGAAGCACTCAAACTGGGCATAAAGCAAGACCAAACCAGGACCAAACCAGGATCAAACAAGGACCAAACCAGGACCAAACAAGGACCAAACCAGGAATAAACCAGGACCAAACCAGAATCAAACAAGGACCAAACCAGGAATAAACCAGGACTAAACCAGAATCAAACAAGGACCAAACCAGGACTAAACCAGGACCAAACAAGGAAACAAGGAATAAACCAGGTCTAAACAAGGACCAAACCAAGACTAAACAAGTACTAAACCAGGACTAAACCAGGACTAAACAAGGACCAAACAAGGACCAAACCAGGACAAATGATTTTTGTAATTTGGTAAAAACTTAAAGAGGTTTTGGGAAACAAGGAAAGGGTGGGTCAGGCATCTATAATTTGTCATAAGGTGATTCTAAGTTTTTTTTTTTCTCTCTCAACATATCGACTTTCATGTGGAAACTACACACTTGTCCAATCTGCTCCTAAAGATGTTTTATTCTTCCATTGAATCCTCTTCATCCATAGATTTCTCTGGGACATTGTAACTTCAAAGGACGTTTTCTTAAAATGCATTTTTATCCCTCGAGGCATAAAGATCAGCCTTAAAGTAGCTCCTACACCAAACTGTACAATTTTGACACAACGGACACAAGGATTTGTTCAGATCTAATTCTAAACCTGATTTACTAAAAGTTTTAAATCTAAAAAATGAGGCGAGATTTGATTTTTTTTCCAGTCAGATCCAAATCCAAAATGCCCTCTGCACATTTTTATCTGTATCTAATATGTTACATAATGGAGCTAGAAAGTTATACTTGGTTCTGTCCATTTTTCAGATTTAAATGTCCCAAATATGTGCAATTTTGGCTGTTTTTACACATAAAACGCCTTATTTCTACATGAAAACATGACATGATGAAAAACATGTAATACATTTTATCTTACTACAGCAGAAGTTTCACATTGATATCTTTACATTGAAGATTTTTCCCCAATCACCTGCAGCGTTTTGCCTCATCCTTTTTTATAATTGTTAAACCCATTTTAAAAAGTGAAATCTGGTTTGTCAAAAGGGACTGGTGCTGTAAACTGTAGCTAATAAACTGTGACACCTGCATCTTAGTCTATGTTTGCTGTAGCCGTACCTACAAAGTAAACACTAAATGAACTCGTTTTAGGGCTTTTGGAAATGGGACGACGGCACGCCTTTTGACTACAACAACTGGTACCAAACCTCCAGCTACGAGTGCGTCTTCCTCAACAGCCAAGGTCAGACTGACGCTTGAGTTTCACACACGCACAGGTTATGAGCACTGACTGTAATAACACTGTTTTTTATTTTTATTTCTCGGTTTGTCCAGAATCCAGAGGTTGGACGAGTGCAACCTGCAGCAGCCTCCATCCGTTCATCTGCTCCATCAAACTCCACGCCTGCTGAAAGAGACGGGTTATTTATGAAGCTTTGTTTTTACTGTTTACTGTTACTGTTGGAACCAATAAAGAAACCATGAAACATTATGTGTATTATTTATCTTTGTGGGGTAATTAAACAGCAAGACTTTGTCCTGGTTTAGTCCGGGTCTAGGCCTGGTCTAGTCCTGGTTTAGTGCAGGTTTAGTCATGGTTTAGTCGTGGTTTAGTCCTGGTTTAGTCCTGGTTTAGTCCTGGTTCAGTTCTGGTTTAGTGTTGTGCTGGTTTAGACCTGGTTTAGTCCTAGTTTAGTCCTGGTTTAGACCTGGATTAGTATTGGTTTAGTCCTGGTTTAGACCTGGTTTAGTCCTAGTTTGGTCCTGGTTTAGACCTTATTTAGTCCTGGTTTAATCCTGGTTTAGTCCTGGTTTAGTTCAGTTCTGCAGATGTTGTTAAAGTCTTTCATGTTCTTATTTCAAAAGTGTTGGATGTTTCTGGTCTTGAGGACAAAACAATAAAGCTGAATGGCCTTTCTCTGAGAAAAAAAAACAAAACTCCCTGCACATTCTGAAGGATTGTCTCCGTAAACTCACAAAATGTCCTTAAAAATGAATTAATTTATTCAAGCACTGCACAGTTTTTGTATCATGCAGATTTATTTTCTATCTGAAAGCATTGCATTGTGGGAGAAATCACTGTTGAGGTGGGAAACTTCAACAGACAAATGGAAATTGGCAATTTCATATTGTGAGAAAGTGTCTTTGAAAAAAACGAGTCTGTCTGCCCTTTTCTACAGAAAGGTTTCTTCCAGTGAACAGAAGACTGCCGTCAGCTCTTGGGTAAACCACTCTGTTGCTCCGGATGTCAAAATTTCCATGGAAGAGAAACCATAGCCTACTTCTGCTTTCAGGTCTGTTTCTGTTTCAAAACAACAATTTTGAATTGTCTACTAACCTATTTAATGTTAAAAAAAAAAAAAAAAAAAGGACAGGAAAATGTTATCTACAAACAGATGTCCCGGAGCATTTATGGTGCAAAGTCAAGAAAAATCCCATCAGTGCTCGGCAAAGATTAGCTGACAACAGGACATAGTGATTATAAGTAGTGGTCTAATGAATTTTAGGATATAAGTTCTTACATGTGGACCAACAATAGAAAACAGAGTCAGAATTACCTTCATTCTTCCCAAAAGCAATATATTTTCGTTACAGACATGCAGCCGACAAGGTGGAAAAAACAAGAAGCTAAATTAAATATCTGCATAGAACAATAAATGTGTGTTTTTTTTTTTTAATCAACTAAAGTCCCGATGAAAAGGAAAGAAATAAATGTATATTACAGTATAATTTAACAGTGGTGTCCACAAGAAACATTTTGAAACATAACAGAGCAGACAGACGATTCTGTGGCCCTCTGTTATTGCTTTGATAGTTTGAGGGCCAACAAAAATTGGTCTGAGAGCTGCATTTGTCCCCCAGGAGTGAACACTGCTGACTTGACTTATACAAAACATACCCTCACAGCATTTACATAATCATGCAGTTTACAAGGGAGTTAAACATTGCACTTTAACTCAACAAAGAGGATTTTACAGCACAGAGTTGAACAGTTGGCGATGACAGCAGAATTTCCTGTGACTCAAGGTGGAGCAGCGTCAGTGACAGTCTGAACGAGCTCCTGCAGTCAACCCACACACTGTGGAGCAAAGTCCAGGGCTCAGTGCACTGCAGCAGCTGGTGGCTAAGCTAACCGTTAACCGTACAGCTAATGGATGGATGGATGGATGGATGGATGGATGTTTTATTGATCCCGAGGGGGAAATTAAAATGCCATGGACTTACATAACACACTTACACAACACAATGAAGCACAATTAAACACAATTAGACAACGTTGTGGACTCTGCTACAGACCCTTGTAGCGTCACAATAAGACAGCGTAGCGTACAATAAGAAGACATCAATAACAACAAAATGTATACAAAGTGTTTGTTATAAAAACACACAGTTGCTGGTATAAAAGAGTTTCTTAGGTGTTCAGTAGAAAATCACCAGTCGTCCACTAAAGGAGCTTTTAAGCTAACTTAAAATGCTCCAGAGGACGGTCTGCAAAAGAGACAACAGTTTGGGGTTTGGTCCTCATTCTTTTGTCCATAATAATGTCCATAGAGTCAAAACTCAGACCTATCACTGAACCAGCCTTTTTTATCAGCTTGTTCATTCGATTTTTGTCCTCCACAGTGATGCCACCTCCACCTCAACACAGTACAGCATAAAACAACACACTAGCCACAATGCCCTGGTAAAACCATGGATGTATTAAATGAACTGGATAAGGTACGCCCCCTCTGTCTGTGGTCCCAGATTGATTTGTGGCCGTGCGAGGTACTGCAGCCTCTTGGAACCAGCCTTTTTCTAAAATTGCTAATTATAATTGCGAACAGTACTGAATTATTATCGGTATCTAAATAAAATAGAAGGAAATGTTCTTTTCTACCGTTTCTAAAATCCCCGAAATTACCGTTTTTATATGAAGTGGGGGATTGTCGTCACGTGGCGCCCTAAAACAAAGATGGCAGCCATCGTTTCAGGAAGTAAAACAAAGATGGCAGCTATCGTTTCAGGAAGTAAAACAAAGATGTCAGCCTTCGTATCAGGAAGTAAATGCGGAAGTAAGAAACTTTTTTGGGGTCATGCGCCAATGAGCACTCTCCATAGGGATAAACAGGACGGCCATCTTGGATTCATCTTCCAGGTTTTATTATAGTTCTATGGGTAAAACACATTCAAGATGTGTAATGTGTAATGGTAACTTTATTAAATCGTTAAAGATTATATTTATTCTAATTTGTCTTATTTTTATCTTCAGTATACTTCAAAATTAGCATTAGCATTGACAATTGACAAATACCTCCATTTATCATCACGTGTCTCTGGAGAAGTATTTATCTCATGTGTAAAGTCTGTCACATGTTGTCAGTGACATCCACCTGCAGCTCACTGTTCACTGTGTGATCTTAAATAGTTAATTAGTGTAACTCTATAAAAACCTCACAGAGATAGAACTGGACAGGAAGTACTCAGATGTACAATGAGTTAGCCATTTTAAAAATAATAGCCAACACAAATCCCGACACACAGCTCATAATCATGATTTTGGACAACACCCTACTCTCCGACACTCACAGTCTCTCTATCTCTTTAATAAGTCAGTCATAAGTCATAATGAAGCAAGACTAACAAGTGAAAACTGGTGACGAGTCCGTGCAATTCCTCATCTTACCGCCAGTATAGCCAGTAAGTAATGGCCCTTGACAAATATGACTATTTTTGTATTTGCGCATCCTTAAAATATCTTAAGAGTGGTCCAAACATTCTCTGTTGGTGCTGCCTTTATTTCAATGCTGGTTTTCTAAAATAAAAGAGAAAAAAGCACATTTCCAACCCAATCCATTGTAAACTCTTCCCGTCTGTACTTCCCATGTGATTCCCCAAAGTTGCGAAAGCACAGTTTTGTAACTCTCCGTCTCCTTTAATCCCGCCCCTCTATTGATAGATTTTAACCAATAACATCACAGGAAACATGTTTGACACGAATCACAGCCAATCAGCTTCGACTACGAATCACGGTTCAACTCGCCCCACCCCTTTGGATCCAGTTTCACCGCGTAGTCGCAGTCCTTGACCCGCCAAGACTTCACTATCCCCCCGGCCGGCTGGGACACGACCTCCGCGGGCAGTTTTCGGATGGAAGCGGACGGTTTTATGGCCCGGGCGCCCGTAGAAACACCGGGGGTCGACGGCCGAGAGATCCGATGGCTGGGCGGCAGGATTCTGGACACTACTGGAGGTTTTCCCGGCGCTTTGCCTTTCACTACGCCCAGACTGGAACAGGACTTTGCACCGTCGGTGGTGCATCGAGCGTCGCCGATGGAAAGCTCCGTGGATACAGAAATAGACTATGAAGGCTTGCCCCAGGGAGCGGCCACGAGCACGCACATGTTGGCAGGAGCCGTGGCTGGAATCATGGAGCACTGCCTAATGTACCCCATCGACTGTGTCAAGGTATTTAAACACGCTAATCCGCACTTTAACGCACACTTTAGCCATCCCTGTCGTACATTTGAATCGCTGTTTTGTGCCTGTGCATGTTTTGTCAATCGCATCGTGTTTTAGACTATTTTTGTAGCTTGTTAATGTCAAGAAAACCATTAGCTGTCACTACCAGATCTGTTGCCATGGAAGTTGCCCCATTCGCCCCACGAAGTGCTCTGCGCATGCGTGAGCCGGTTCCATTTCTCTAAAACTTTACATTTATCGGTTTGTTTTTTAGTTTAGTCTATTTCTGTGTATTCCTATCCATAAATATGAACTGTTACTCTAATAATGTCAACTGGTAGAGAGCGTAATGAAACGGTAATGACGTTTGTTGTGTTTACCTTAAAGTGTGAAATAACATTGGCGTTTTCAACCTAAACTGTGGCTTAAACGTTTATTTTTATCCCCAATCATCAACAAACTGCAAACTAGTGAAACATTAATGTGTAGTGCAAAGATGGAGTAGTAAGGCGTAATAAAAATAACCAGTTTTGGATTTGTTTGTGTTAGCTTGTTAGCATGCGACACAAATCGTGCAGGTGCAGCTGAGTAGGCCTCTGGTGAAGCCTGCGCCCGAGTTAGCCACATGCTACCTGCTATAACCTTGCTATCAAAGGTCACTTAACTAATAAACTCAACCGGAAATATCATAAAACAACGCACACGAGTACAGAATAAGAATACACTTGAGTATAACGTAACGTGGTTTGTGTCAGATAATGATATAAAAAGCGTGAAAACAGTATAGCATTACAGTTAGCTAACAGTTATGTGTTAAACGTGGACGCTCATGTTACTAGACAGCATTAGAAAAATATGCATTGGACCTGCTGTCTTAGCAACATGCCTTGTTAAAAATACTTTCAACATTAAAAATGCATTCATTTCCATACTAATTATTGGTTTAATTTCAGTTTAAAGACCCTGAAATGATACTCTTTGAACTCTTAGCAAGTTATACTAACATATGTTTGAATTTTATCTTTTGATCCCCATTTCTTTTGCTGTCCACCATAAAAGTAGTTTTAAAGAACTTTAAATGACATGATAATTGTTATTTTGGGCTACTATTGACTTGTAAGCCATTGTTGGTGTTTTAAAAATGACCAAACAAGAGGTATCTCTTTAAGGTTTTATTTATTTGGGTAATCTTCAATCAAATACCTACCAGCTTACAGTTCAGGAAACTTCACCTTTGCCCGAGAAAGAGAACAATGTTTGACAACTGGATGGGTTTCCATAATTCTCATGGTAGAGTTTCGTTATTTTGTGTTTGTATGACATGTGTATACAAACGCGTATGTGTATAACAATGTATGTAATGTATCGCACATTGAGCTGGCACAATAAGGCCTAAACAATAGCAAAATTTGAAGTATGGTTATATTGCTACAGAAACTATCACAGTAAATGATAAAAAATGTCCAATGTCATTAAAAACCATGAGTTGCAATAAATAAATAAATGGCACAATGAAACACATTTTTAGTCCGTGTGAGTCGATAACGAGTCATAAAAGTTGCTTGTTCCACCCTCTACAGCTCAATGTATTTAAAAATGTTCCCAGAAGTGCAAAGAAAATGCACACGATAATTATTGAGCCCCAAATATATTGTTCTGTCTGTCATTTATCGAAGTCGATACAGTAATTATCGCCACACGCACAGGCGCAATCATCAAACGCTTACGGCTGCAATTATTTAGATAATAGAATGTCCTCTGAACAAAATATTCTATCTTTTTTGATGGATAATCTTATTGTACGTGTAGTTTAGACAACAAAAATGTTCTGAATTGCATGGGATTCTTGTATTCATTTATCAGTTCAGATTTCACTCTCAAAAGTGTCAAATGTTAAAGCTCCTGGGATTGTTTACAATGTGAACAAAATCCTACTTTTTAAACTTCTAATCACAGTTTTTTTCCCCACATCATGCAGCCCTAGTTCCAATCAATCAACATTTATTTGACATACTATTGTCTTCCTGCTCTAATAGTTTTATAATGTAATGTTTGCTTTTGTTTAACTACGTACAAAAGCAATTGCATAACCCATTCTTTGTGAAACTGAGCTATTGTTTCGTTTTGATGATAAATCCAGATGCTGGACTTCCTTGTGGTAAACCACATGTTTCCAAAAGGAAATGCAAGCAAAATTACAAGAAAATGATTTCCAAACCAGTTCCTTATTTGTTACAGGTAAAAACCTTCACAATAGTAAAACTAATAAACATGATGCAAACCAAGGACATTTTATATTCCTGTTGTAATTCACACAAAAAATGGAATTGAAACATGAAATATTAAAGCAGCTTTCTGATGTTCACGATACATTCTATTGAAATTCTAATCATTTATAATCATCATTCAGGTTTTTAATAATGTATTTAGTCGTAATATATTACCATTTAAAAAGCAGCCTTTAAGTATTAAGTACTTTCCTGTTTCCTCTGCGTTGCATTCATAGCATTGCCATTGCAAGATTGCCAGGAAGTAAAAATGAATACTTTATCTTAAAAATATATTGTTTTTGACCTTAGACCTTTGACTTGAAAATTAAATTCAATGGAAATGTGGCTAATGTTGGAGCAATTTGGCCAAAAAATGTAGAAATAAACAAATACCTAAACTTACTTTATGCCCCTGAACTAGAACGATCACATAAATATATTCAAATAGTGGACAAATTTGACTTCAGTTTTAGAGTTACATTTATAATGGTCTACATCAGCACTCATATACAGCTCAGGACCAAACGTCAAAAAACAACTGTTGTTATTTTATGGCAGCCCTCTACAAACTCAAATGTTCATGCACTACAGGAAAGTAAGAAAAAGTACAAATATTCAGCCCAAAGATATATTGTCTGTAGGTAATTTATTGACTGAGAAGTCTGTAGCAATAAATTACCAAGACGAGCAAAGGAAAGGAACAATGACGTCAAATTGTGAAACTGAGGCGGATAAATTGTCCGTCGTAAACAGCACTTTAGGTTGAATTGATCAAAGAGCGGGGGACAGGCCACATGACCAACAATTACAGCCGCCGATGATTTAGTCTTTGTGGTTTTTACTCCCGTTTCCCTCTCAAAATAACGCAAATGTCAATCAGTTATTACCCTTTATCTCATTCTGTAGCTCAGTGTTTCCCAACCAGGGGTACAGGGACCGCAAGGGGTACGTGAGGAATTACCAGGGGGCACTTGGAATGGTTTCAGGTTTTTAAATGAAGATGAAATGTACTTTTATCTGAATAAAAAAGTGTCATTAATTGTAAATTTAGCTTCTTTTTGGAGTGTCTTGGACCAAAAATATAATAAAGACAAAAATATAACAGTAATAATTGACAATATGCAACTAGTAAAGCCATTTATTTTCCCGAAACTCAAGTTAAGGCGTACTTTGAGTGTGAAACAGAACTTGGGGGAACCACTGCTGTAGATGACTGAAACAACCCATGACTTCCACTGTCTCCTGTCAGGTTTAGCTCCCGAAGCCTCAAAGTTACAAAACTATTGACAACAACCTTATTTGTAGAAAAAGGCCTTTATAAGTGTGTGGACTCATGCGATTAATCATGGAAAATTGATGTAATGGTTATGAATTGACGCACACAAGGTCCGGTCTGACCAAACGCGTTTACGCAGCAAGACGAGAGCGAAGGAGGAGCAGCGCCGATGTCACGCGGTTACATTCACACGTAAAACCCATCATGCAAATCACTCAGCGGCTGACGTTTACGAGCACAGAGTGAAGGAGAGCGCTTGGGCTCGGTCCCACGCGGCAGAACAAACCAAAGATGCTGCACGCTCTGAGACATAAAAATATACCATTAGTGTTGGCGCTAAAATAAAACAATCCCAGCGTCGGCAGCTGCTATGGGCCGTAAACCCACTAAACCTGTCGTTCGGTGCATGTCGATTTTGGGGCTGTAGTCGACTGAAGAAATTCTTGGTCGACTAAAGACCTGCCCTATCCACAGATTAGTCGATTTAAAGGGGATGTGGTAAAAATATACCAAAACTATAAAGTATCTCCGTGTATTTGACCCAGACGCACTGCACAGGAGTTCATGCTAAAACAACTATTTATACAGAAACATAACAGGAAACAGAGTATTTATATGTTAGACTCCAAAATTTTCAGCCAACTCACTCCATATCTTATAATTTTTGCTAAAATTATAATTTTAATCTTAATAAAATGATTAGTCGACTAATAAAAATCTTGTTGGACTAAGACTCCATCGACCGATTACTACAGCCCTGGTAGATTTACATGTGCACACTGATTTATCATGAAACCGATGTAATGATTTGGAAAAAACACACCCTTTTTAGACAAAATAATCTAATTTTCAACATTAAATAATAGTTATTATTTTCACAAGGTCTTTTTCTGCTATAGACGTTCAAACACGTTTAAGGAAATGTCAGATTGTGTCTTATTTATGTGTCGTTTCAGTTCAATTGCACAAATGAGTTTCTAGTTTCAGTGCTGGTTTTTATTATTGATTACTTTCGTGCGCTCCATTTAATTGGTTTCAGGGTGTTGCTCCAGGGCTGTGCGGTCATTTCTACATTTCTGTCTCAATTCATGTTGTGTCTTTTTAAGCAAAAAGTCCACAGTCATTCCTTTGTCAGTAAAAGTACGTGATTTGGAGCAAGAATTTGAATTTGGAGGAATAAATGTGACTTTTTTATGAGCTGTCTCTGGCAATGATTACAGATTTGGATGGTTTCTGGTCAGGAATTTTAGTACTGAAAGTCACTTGGTTTTAAAAAGTAAAGTAAAAAATAAAATCTTGATAAATTGTTATGAGACAGTTTTTTGGTCAATGCACAATTAATTTGGCACATCTCGGTCTCAATATGCGTTTTTGATTCATTTTTTTGACAGACCTCACTTTGGATTACAAAGAAAAGATCTGTTTTTACCCTTTTAAACGTCTAGATTTCATATTTGCCATCGGTGCCAGTTTTCTCAGCGTCCGTGTGGCGTGTGCGGGTGATTAGTCGTGTTTGAAGTTCAAGAATCTCGGGGGAAAACACAGTATTCTTTCAGATGAAGATCGTCTGGATTAGCCGTCACATGAGCGGCCTTCTCTGCATCAGCTGCTGTTTGTGTGACTCCGCTCTGCTGTGTTACTGAAACGAAACGAACCCGAACCAACTCAAACTAACGACGGGTTATCGACCGCTGCAGTTCAGCCCGTCGTGATTTTGTTACAGAAAATCTCACGCTGAGAACGAGCATTTTCTGACTACTTTATGCTGCGCGTCGTGGTGTTGTAGATTCTGAGATTAAAACAGTCTAATGCTCGGCGCCTCGTCATTTAAAGTCTTAATGAAGGTTCTCGTGTTTTTTCTAATAATGGCTTTGCCCAGTGGTAAATATAAAGTGATAGGGGTACATTACATTTACATTTGTGATACGGTGTTTGTAGACAACCGATTAGCCAATTAACCGTGTTTAACTGCACGTTTCATGTTTTTTCTTGGTCACTATTAGAGCTGGGCCACATCATATCGTTTATCGTCATTTTCTTTCGGGGCAATGTGAAATCCGGAACGTCGCGATATAATTTCCGCTGGTATTATTGCAGCAAAGTGCGAACGCTAACGGCTAGAGGCGAATTAAAAATCGATGCTGAGACGAGGAGCGGAAGCAAAATTCTAACAATTGAATATATGTTAAATCTCCTTAAAAATCACGATTTTCTTGGGGCCAGATAATGATTTCGATTTTATCATGATTTGTGTTCACTTTGTTTTTTCTATTGCCTTTAATGGCGCTATAGGGAGATTTACGAAAAATATTAGATTTTTCTGACCAGTTTTGCAATTGTGATTAGATTTTCTTTTCAGATTCACATTTTAAGCATCATTTTGTTGCTTTTAGTCACATTCCTGTCACATTCAGTTGTGTTTGTTATAATTAAGTGAGTTTTTGTCAATTTTAGTCGCGTCTTTGTAGTTTTTAGACGCATTTTTGTCACTTTTAGTGGCGTATTGGTGCATTGAGTTGAATTATTGCAGGTGCAAGAGGTAATTAAAGTGTCATATGTCATAAAAATAGCAGAATGTCACAGAGATGAGCTCACGGTTCGATTTTTATCACCGTATCGCCCAGCACTACCTTAAAAGTTCTATAATGGCACAGACAGCACACAGAGGTACCATTTTGACCTGAATAGATGCTTTTACAACATGTCTGTGCTGAGGCAAAACTGATTTTACTTTCTTGTGTGAAAAAAATGGGTTAAGCATTTTTAAACGTCAAAAGTCAAATATTAGTGCCATTGTTAAGTTGTCAAGTTTATTCTAGAGTCTTTTATTTTCATCTGTGTCCCATTGGCACGTCGATGAAAACGTCAGGACATAAAACAGGCACAAAACACACGACCACAAGGTGAAATTTTCCCACAATGCATCTTGAAAAGTTGTGACCAGTGATGGTCACTAGAGGTCAATATTGACCACAATGCATTGCGAGAGTCGGAAAAATTACAGTGGACTAAATGAAAACAGAAAGAGGAGCTGTTTAAATGAACTGTTGAGCCGAGATTATGAACAAAACACTTTAAACAAACCGTTAGCAGCAGCGTTGCTAGCGTTAGCTGCTTACCTTAGTTTGAGCTGTGAATAGATCACAAATCTGTTGCAAAAGGTGAATAATCCAGTCTGTTTGATGTTTGATTTGCAATCCATGATGAATAAAACTTGTATTTATTATTCCATAAATATATGCGTGTCTGGAGGATTTGACCCACATTCACTACAGAAATCAATTTTTATCAGAGTTTTGCCGACTTTTCCTCCCAGACGCCAGAGTCACGTGACCCGCGGCGATGAGAAAGTATGAGCTGTGTGTCTGAATCAATCGCTCCAGGACTGAGGGCACGGTTTAGTCTGATCAAGAGCAGGACTGTGAGTGAACGAGGGGCTGGAGAGTGAGTGGACATTCAGACACAGCCTCTGTCATGTTTGTGCTCATGTTCAACCAGGAAGTAACATTATAAACATTATAAAAACTGTCAGACTGGTGACAAATAGGCAAAATGTTTAGTCAGATCTTAAATATTACCACTACGTTTTAGTCAAATGTGTCGTCAAACCACATATGGACTTTAATTCTTACTTATGTCACAGTAGGGCCAGTGTTTCCCAACCAGGGGTACGCGAGCAGTTACCACGGAGCACTTAGAATGGTTTCAGATTTTAAATTAAGATGAAATTACTTTTATCTGAATAAAAAAAGTGTCATTAGTTGTAAATGTAGCATCTTTTTGGAGCGTCTTGGACCATAAATATAATTAAAACAAAAATATAATAGTAGTAATTGACAATATGCAACCCATTTATTTGCCTTAAACTCAAGTTAAGGGGTACTCTGTGTGTGACAAAGTTTAGGCGGTACTTGAGACAAAAACATTTGGGAACCACTGGTGTAAACAGTCATTAATTTGCTTGTTAGTTTTATTTAGTTATATTTATAATAATGCTTATTAACATTATAGTGTGTCTGTTGCCAATATTCTTAATGAACTTTACTTAAGAGTATAGTATTTACTTTATTTGAACATACTTAAGGGTGTAATAAGAAAATAACCAAATATCACTTTTATTCATGTTTATTCACTCATTCAAAAGTATTTAAAAGCCTTAATATTCAATAGAAACAATTGTTTGACTCATCAGCTACTAAGATAATTGTTAGTGGCAGCTCTTTTACAAACTATGGCCAAAGACAAAAAGAAGACATGAGTATTTAGAATGACATAATGTTAGAAAAAACTGAGTGCGTCATACGTTTCACTTCGATGGGAAAGAGTTCCATCACAAAACAATGCTTTTTGTGTTTGTGTCCAAATGTTCCCTTTTGTTTAGTTCTGTAGAAAACACAGAATGACTGGGCACTTTCCAGCAAACTCCCGCTCGCTCAGTGTAAATATTTAACATTTCAGACATACTTGGACAGTTCTATTTATAAAGCGCAATCTCTACATTTATAATAGAAGAACATGCTTTGATGAACGGTGGAGCTGTGGTCTCAACGTCGCCCCCTGGTGTTGATTTGTGCGTCAAACAAAAAAAACAATGCAGCGACTTCTGGACTATGAGGCTGCAACAATGACTTCCTAACCTCTTTATAAATGTGTACAGGTTTGTTTCCATAAAGTTAATTGTAAAAAAAAAAAAAAAAAAAACATTACTGTGTAGAATAGATGTCAAACGCACACTTCATTCCTGCCAAAAAGTGTTAGGAAAAGACAAAAGAAAAATGGCGGTGTTATTAAGGAAAGCTCAAACAAGGAAAGAAACTAAAGGGAAGCTCAAACAAGGAAAGAAACTAAAGGGAAGCTCAAACAAGGAAAGAAACTAAAGGGAAGCTCAAACAAGGAAAGAAACTAAAGGGAAGCTCAAACAAGGAAAGAAACTAAAGGGAAGCTCAAACAAGGAAAGAAACTAATTATTTAAAGTCTATATGACAGGTTTGACAACAGATTTCACTAAAACGTAGTGAACATGATTATTTTTAAGAGTTTACTAAAGATTTTGTCTATTTGTTTCCAGTTTGACAGTTTTTATAAAGTTTATAATGCTACTGCCTGGTTGAACATGAGCAGCAAATATGACATAGTTAGAGGTAATTCCACCGCTGTTACCATAGCAACCAGACTGTAAACAAGGGCCATCCTCAAAATCCATATAAATTACACAATAGTTATGATTTGACAAATAATAATACAGATTACACCTTTATTTTGTTGAACGATGGTTTAAACTGCCAGAAAAACATGTCGTTTGTAAATTGGATCGTCTCTTTTTGATGACATCACAGAGGGATTCTGTTTTAGAACTCGGGTCTACTTCCTGTAATTTCAAACTCGTATTTTTCAAAATGTCTTCACACTGCAACTTCACAAATGTAAAACTATAATAAATAATTACCGCAGGTGATATCCCATCAAATGAAGTAATAATTACACTGAATGTCTTTCAGCTGCAACACGTTAAAGTGCGTATGGTTATTATGATATTATAACTTTTCTAACGTGACTTTATTCAGTTTATTAATACCTCTTATAAATATAAATTACAGTTCTCTACCAATCAGGTCGCTGTTTGTGGAGAAAAGTTGAAAAATATGTTTGGAGACAAAGGTTATGCATAATTTATGCAAAGGAAACTAAATTTTTGACCCTTTAAATGTAGTGTATTTTCTTTGTCAAATTTGTGACATTAGAGGAGTTTTTGTTCACTGTACAGATGGTTTCTTTGTAATTTCCCAGTGTGATGTCATCATCTACAACCAGGAAGTAAAATTAAAACCTAAAAAAAGTATATATATATATATAAATGGATAAACTGGAATGAAATGAGTAAAGATTTTAGCAGAATTTGAAATATATTTACCTGCATTTTAGTTAAATGAGTCGTCCAACCTGTCAGAGGGTCGTTAAACCAAACTGATGCAGTGAGTGGGGTGTCATTTCTGTAACGAATGTGGAAAGGGAAATCCCGAGGTTGTGGAAAAGATGGTGTTTGAATAGAGTTAAATCATTTGTGTGCATCAAGATGAGAAAATGTCTAAGGCGAGTGCAGAAAATTCTAAAATTGGCTCAAGAATTGCCCATGCATTATTAAAAACTGGAAACGTTTTGGGGAACCATCGTCTGGCACGAGTGTGGTCAGAAAAAATCCTGAATGATCGCGTTAGGTGATCACTTCACCCCTTACACTGAATGAGACTGAATTCAAACTGAAGCTGTTCTTGAACCCTTTGGAGCAAAAACAATTGTCTGGACTCTGTGAAGCTGAGACTCTGTAGTTTTTGCCTCTGGAGTCTGACTTACTCTAATTACAAGTGGAAATAAGCTTTGTAAAGAGGAAAACCGAACTTTGTTAAATATATGAAGAAGTGAAGCTGGTGTCTGGAGGTGAGGTCTGATTGACACTTTAGGCTTTTGTTGGTTTTTAACAATTCCTCTTTCAAAGCTGAGTCAAGTTAATTTGACTAAAAAACTTAGAGCGGGTGATGTTTATTTAGTTTTTTTTGGCCAGACAGTGTATTCATTTTATTCCATTCCGCCCACTTTTGCCCCCTTTTTTTCACAGATCCACACTCCTGTAGTAAATGCACTTCCGGTTTAACGAGAACCCTGTTCACACAAATGGTCAACAGGGGAAAAGTCTTGCCACTGAAATGGTATATAAAGTAGACTGATCTGTGTAAAATGTTTAATGTACAAAATAGGCACGGGACGATATTGAAATTTTATGTCACGATTATCATGGTCAAAATAACTGCGATCAATGATAATATCACGACAGTTATTAAAATTGCTGACAGTTTGAAAATGTGACTTATAAAGACAGTACTTTATCATTATTAATAACTTCTGACATATTTGTACTTTATTATAAGTGAAAACAAAAATGATCTAGAGGAGAACATAAAGGGTACTTTTTTTTTTTTTGCACAATCCTGGTTTAGACCTGGTTTAGTCCTGGTTTAGACCTGGTTTAGACCAGGTTTAGTCCTGGTTTAGACCTGGTTTAGACCTGGATTGGACCTGGTTTAGACCTGGATTGGACCTGGTTTAGACCTGGATTGGACCTGGTTTAGACCTGGATTGGACCTGGTTTGGTCCTGGTTTAGACCTGGTTTAGACCGGGTTTAGACCGGGTTTAGACCTGGATTGGACCTGGTTTAGACCTGGTTTAGTCCTGGTTTAGACCTGGATTGGACCTGGTTTAGACCTGGATTGGACCTGGTTTAGACCTGGATTGGACCTGGTTTAGACCTGGTTTAGACCTGGATTGGACCTGGTTTAGACCTGGTTTAGACCTGGATTGGACCTGGTTTAGTCCTGGTTTAGTCCTGGTTTAGACCTGGATTAGACCTGGATTGGACCTGGATTGGACCTGGTTTAGACCTGGTTTAGACCTGGATTAGACCTGGATTGGACCTGGTTTAGACCTGGATTGGACCTGGTTTAGACCTAGTTTAGTCCTGGTTTAGACCTGGTTTAGACCTTGTTTAGTCCTTGTTTAGTCCTGGTGACAAAATGACGATTATCTTTGTTGGCGATTATCACAATTATACAAAATGTAGCACAAACGATTATTGTCTTCCCTTTTATCACGATAAACGATATTATTGTTTATTGTCCCATCCCTAGTGCAAAAACAGGTCACAACGCACTGATTTCCTGAGGTCTGAAAACTGCTTTTTAGTCCATGTAGAACTTACTTTCTGTTGAGCTCGCCTTCCCCATAAACTAATACAACGGAAAAAAGATGGCGGCGCCCACAGCAGCTTCCAGATCAAGGTGTGTAAGCTGACTCCTCCTCGTCCTGTTCCGTTTCAGACTCGCATGCAGAGCCTCCACCCCGAGCCTGGCGCCCGGTATCGTAACGTGATGGACGCGCTGCGGCAGATCGTCAGGACGGAGGGCGTGTGGCGGCCGATCCGCGGCGTCAACGTCCTGGCCGTGGGGGCGGGGCCTGCACACGCGCTGTACTTCGCCTGCTACGAGAAAATCAAGTTCCGGCTCAGCGACGCCATCCACCCCGGAGCGAACAGCCACTTCGCCAACGGTAAACTTAAAGTGTTAGATGAACGTAAAGGAAAAACACACGGTTGTATGAGAAGGTCCAGAAGTGCAGAACAAATGTACGGCTACGTCAAAACGAAAAATCACATGTTCACAAAATGGTCAAAACGTTTCAGCAAAAGTGGGAAAACAAGTTTAACAAAAGTTGGAAAACATTGTAATAAAAGTGGGAAAACGTTTTAACAAAAGTGGGAAAACGTTTTAACAAAAGTGGGAAAACGTTTTAACAAAAGTGGGAAAACGTTTTAACAAAAGTGGGAAAACATTTGAATAATAGTCTTAAACAAATGTAACAAAAGTGGGAAAACAATGTAATAAAATGGGAAAATGTTCCAACAAAAGTCTGAAACAAATGTAACAAAAGTGGGGAAACAAGTTTTAAAAAGTTGGAAAACATTTGAACAAAAGTGGGAAAACAAATGTCACAGAAGTGGGAAAACGTTTTAAGAAAAGCGGGAAAACATTTTAAGAAAAGTGGGAAAATATGTGAACAAAAGTCTGAAACAAATGTCACAGAAGTGGGAAAACGTTTTAAGAAAAGCGGAATAACATTTAAAAAAAAAAAAAGCAGGAAAACATTAAGAAAAGCGGGAAAACGTTTAAAGAAAAGTGGGAAAACATTTGAACAAAAGTCTGAAACAAATAGCACAGAAGTGGGAAAATGTTTTAAGAAAAGTGGGAAAGCGTTTTAAGAAAAGTGGGAAAATGTTTTAAGAAAAGCGGGAAAACATTTTACGAAAAGCGGAAAAACATTTTAAGAAAAGCGGGAAAACATTTGAACAAAAGTCTGAAACAAATGGCACAGAAGTGGGAAAATGTTTTAAGAAAAGTGGGAAAATGTTTTAAGAAAAGTGGGAAAATGTTTTAAGAAAAGTGGGAAAATGTTTTAAGAAAAGTGGGAAAACGTTTTAAGAAATATGGGAAAACGTTTTAAGAAAAGCAGAAAAACATTTAAAGAAAAGCGGGAAAACATTTTACGAAAAGAGGGAAAACATTTTACAAAAAGCGGGAAAACATTTGAACAAAGTCTGAAACAAATGGCACAGAAGTGGGAAAATGTTTTAAGAAAAGTGGGAAAATGTTTTAAGAAAAGCGGGAAAACATTTGAACAAAAGTCTGCAACAAAAGTGGTAAAACAAATGTAAGAAAAGCGGGAAAACATTTTCATAAAAGTGGGAAAACATGGTAATAATTTGCCCATTTTAAATCCACGTTCATTAATTTTTCCACTTTGAACCCAAATTTTACCAAAAAAAGTAAAAACAAATGACACAATCTTGTCCCAAATGTCCACTCTGATCTGTTAATTTCATATTTTGATTTCCGAGTAACATTCTCAGCCGTTTGGACACGAGAAAAGCAGCTGCACTTTGTCACCTGCTCACGTTGCATTCGACCTTTATTGATTCTCAGACGTGTTCGGGGTTTGGAGTTAAAACCTGCTGAGCCTGTAGTTCTGACACTGGTTACTCTCGGTGCACGAACTGTACGCCACGTGACTCCAGCAAACATTACAGCGTGTGTGTGTTCTGCAGGAATGGCAGGATGCATGGCCACCGTGATCCACGACGCCATCATGAACCCGGCCGAAGGTAACTGCACGGGACCTTTACGTTTAAGTAGTATTTATATCAAACACATGCGAGTCCTGCCACTTCTATTTAAGCCATGGTTTAGTTTCCTTTTCTACCTTTAGTGGGTTTTCTATCGGTTTGGAATTGAGTGTTAATTTGTGAGCTTTGTATCATCTTAAATTAATTTGTGGGTCTTGCTATCAACGTAAAAATATTGTCAAAAATCCGGTATCGGCTCATGTTTAAAAAATATTAATACAAAAAAAAAAAACGTACTGTCCCATTCCTACTGTAGAGTTTATGGACATTAAATAATTACTGAAAGATACTTATTCATGCCTTTGTAAAGTGTGAACAAAGAGTTAATTAATGAAGAATAAATAGTTTATTAAGAATTATTTAGGCTTAGTAACTACTCTTTTAGGATTAGAGTATTAGTTAAGTAGTTACTAATCCTAAATCATGCTTAATAAACTCTTTGTTCATGAACAAAGACTTAATTCAAAGTGCTTTTTCAAGATTAATTCTAGTAATTCAAGTTTTTTTTTTTAACACTAAATAAAATAGAATAGAAAATCAAGATTGGTCAATATAAGGAAAAAAAAAGGATTATTATTATTTTTTTTTTTTTGGTCATATTGCCCTAGAACATCTGATCTGGTTTAGTCCGGTTGTTGCCAATATTTTGTCTGTGCTCATTGAGTCATAATGAGGGCAAGAGTGAACGTCGCCATGGTAACCCATAGTAACCAGCTCCAGCCGCCATCTTGTGTCGTTAAATCCCACTTAAGAACTCGTACAAATAGGTTACGTTCACGTTCTAGAATGAATGATGGACTTTTCCATGAAATATCTCAAAGGTAAATTCACAAATGTTGAACCTTCTCTCAGCGACTCGACCTTAAACTCATCGTGTCGTGACAAAAATCTGCATTTTAACAATATTCGTTTTAGCTGCCCTCCATCTATTTAAAATATAATAGGCCGATAGAATGTTGTGATTTCACATGAACACAACCATGGACTTTTTAATCATAATTTTGTGTTTGTTTTGTCCAACGCTCGTGCTCTACCAAACTAATGTAAAAAAAAACATAATAAAAGACTAAACATGTTTTTTTATTTTTAGTTTGTAAATTCTTCTTTTATAGTAATGGTTGTGAAATAAACAGAATAATGATCAGTGTTGTCCTCGCCGCGAAGGAGGGTCAAAGGACAGGGGCATTCTGGGACAGTTATCTGAACTGCTTTTACCTGTGGCCCATCGAGGCAACTGTTGTTGTGATTTTGGGCATTATAAAAATAAATTGATTTGATTTGATATGATGTATTGACATTGACACAAACATATAAAATAGACAGAGGTTTTAGGGTGAATGTTCATTTTCATGATTCAGAGAAAATTAATCCTGAACGACACTGAGTTCCCTGCATTTTAGGACACAAATAAACCATTAGAGGTGAATTCTAACACTTAAACCTATGAGTTTTATTGCTCCAACAGAACTCGTTGTCTCTAGAGTTTTATTCACCTTATTCAGCCCCGCTTTTGCCTCTTTTTGCCACAGATTTGCTCTCTTGTAGTAAATGCACTTCCAGTTTGACGAGAACCCGTTCACGCAAATGACGAACGAGGGAAAAGTCTTGACGCTAAAACATTATATAAAGTAGCTTGCCTTACACGCCGCCGTCTTGTTTCTGTTGTAGTTTACACGGAGCGACGAGCTCAACAGAAAATAAGTTCTATTCATTCATTTTTTTCATTCATTCATTTTCTATCGCTTATTCCCGTTAGGGGTCGCGGGTGACTGGAGCCTATCCCAGTGACTTTGGGCCTTAGGCGGGGTACACCCTGGACAGTGGCCAACTCGTCGCAGCAAACACAGAGAGACACAGACAAGGACAGACAACCATTCACTCTCACATTCATTCACTACGGACAATTTAGATTTCTCAATTAACCTACACAGTCATGTCTTTGGACGGTGGGAGGAGCCGGAGAACCCGGAGAGAACCCACGGTAACACGGGGAGGACATGCAGACTCCACCCAGAGAGATCGTGTGATGTTGGGGTGGTCTGGGATTCAAACCCACAATCTCCTTATTGAGAGGCAGAAGCTCTAGCCGCTCTGCCACCGTGCACCCCCGAAAATAAGTTCCACATGGACTAAAAAGACGTTTTCAGACTGACCAGGAAATCGTTGCGTTGTTGACTTGTTGTTGCTCGTGTTCATTAAACATTTTACACAAATCAATCTACTTTATGTAACATTTTAGCGGCGAGACTTTTCCCTCGTTCGTCATTAGCTTTAACGGAGTTCTAGTCAAACAGGAGTGCGTTTACAACAAAAGTACGTATCTGTGGCAAAAAGAGGCAAAAGTGGGCGGGGCAGAATGAGGTACATAAATGTTTAACCCCACGTTCTGTCACGTTTAACCCCCTCCATAACCCTCTCTGTCCCAGTGGTGAAGCAGCGCATGCAGATGTTCAACTCTCCGTACCGCGGCGTCGTCCACTGCATCTCGGCGCTGCTGCGGCGCGAGGGCCCGGCCGCCTTCTACCGCAGCTACACCACGCAGCTCACCATGAACGTGCCCTTCCAGGCGCTGCACTTCATGACCTACGAGTCGCTGCAGGAGACGCTCAACCCGCACAGACAGTACAACCCCACCTCGCACGTGGTGTCGGGGGCGCTCGCCGGGGCCCTGGCCGCCGCCGCCACCACCCCGCTCGACGTGTGCAAGACGCTGCTGAACACGCAGGAGGCCCAGGCCGTCACCATCCAGGCGCAGGGGGCGGCGGGCGCGGTGGGCGGGCGGCACATCTCGGGCCTGGGCGAGGCGTTTCGGACTGTCTACAGAACGGGGGGCGCGGCGGCGTTCTTCAAGGGCGTCCAGGCCCGGGTGATCTACCAGATGCCCTCCACGGCCATCAGCTGGTCCGTGTACGAGTTCTTCAAGTACGTCATCACCAAACGGCAACACGAGCGGCTACTCAAGTGAAAACAAGAGCGAGTCATGCGGGAGGGTGTGTTGAGTCGGGTTTGGGGTTTCAAATGCTGGTGGATTTAGCTGAAAAAACATCTTTCAACTGTTTTTCCTCTTAAAGTCTATGACAGTGTTAAAGTCTATATGACGGGTTGGATTCACATCTCACTAAAACGTACTGAACATGATCATATTCAAGATTTGACTAAATATTTTGCCTATTTGTCCGCTTTTTGACCGTTTTCATAATGTTACTTCCTGGTTGTGACATAGTTCCACAGCTGTTACCTAGCAACCGTTTTGAAAACAACGCTCAAAATCCATATAAATTACACAATAGTTATGATTTGACAAATAATAACACCTGATAACACCTTTATTTTGTTGAACGATGGTTTAAACTGCCAGAATAATGTCATTTGGGCATTAACTGACTGTTTATTTGCAACTCTACGTCTCTTTTTGATGACATCACAGAGGGATTTAGAACTCAGCACTACTGCCTGTCATTTTAAACTTTTATTTTTCGAATTTTTTTCAAAAACTGCCTTTTCACGGATGTAAAACTATGATAAATATTTACCACAGGTGCCCTCCCACCAAAGTCATAATTAAAAAACATGAGAACCTTCATATAGACTTTAAATGAATGTGTTTTCCTCAGTTTTTTTAATTGAAAGCGACAAATTCACCCTTTTTAAATATTCAATGCATAGATTTTAAATTCAAAGTGTAAGATTTGCTGTGAAATTGTCTCAGCAAAGATTAAGTTATTCATTTCTAGTGATTGGCCAATATTTAAATCTTTTTTTTTTTTTTTACCGTTTTGTCTTATATCGTTTATTTTTTTCCCTTTTTTATGCATTTAATTTTTTTTAGATCCATAGCACAGTCAATCAATCCATTTAAAGTTAAAGTAAAGATCAACAATTAACTTTAACTCACTTTAATAAACAACAACACAAAATAAAAAACATAACAGAATGTATTTAAGTGGAAGATAAACTATTTTGTTTCATAACTGTGAACATATTTTTTGCCTAATTACTCTTCTATTTCTGTTTTTACGCAATAATATGTCATACAAAATAATTTAAATAAATAAAATATAATATAATATTGTCGCCAACTATACACTGTTGAATTGATTTAAATCTATGCATTGAACTTTTTACATTTTTATTTTTTTTGTTGAGAAAACATAATTCAGCGATGAAATTCAAAACAAAAACAAATGTCAGACATGTTTTTTCAGGATTAAAGGGAGGAATTTGCCAGCATTTGAAATAAAAAAACCCGGTGAAACACGTCGTCTTCCGTGCGGGAAAGTATTAGAGACGACAAAAGCAAAATGGCGGCGCCGTTAAGGGAAGTTTGACTTTGGTTCAACCAGTTTACTTTAGTTCAAACAAGGAATGAAACCAATTATTTCATTACAAACAAGCGCTTTAACACGTTATTATGAAAAGAAATGATCTAAACTTAAATGCTGTCATGCCTATAAAGTTGTTTTTACAAGTTTTAGTTCAAAATGATAAAAATAAACAGTACAGGTAGGTTTTATTCATTCATTTTCTAGCGCTTGTTCCCGTTAAGGGTCGCTGTTTTATTCAGGTATTTTAAATTACGTACATTTTTTCCTGCTCTACATGACAGAAACGAGCTGAAACTGAAATTAAATATAAAACATACTGATAAATAATACATGAATAACTTACAAATGACAGAATTGCTATTTTTAAGCTACATATATTTTTAAAAATGTAAAAGTGATGAAAAAAGATGAAAAACTAAAGCTGTTTAATCCAGGCTTTAATATTTTAGCTCTAAATTAGACGAAAGTTTTCAAACAAATCTAATACAATTTTTTTGTTTTTCCAAAATGTAACGTTGGCGTCACCATCTGTCGCCACCAGAGGGCGCCGCACTCAAACAAACTGGACGATTGTAGCCGCAGCGCTGGCCTCTTGGTAAACAATAGAAATCCTCCAGCGTTAGCATTATTATGTTTTAAACGCACATGTTTGTCATTAGCTCAAGTGCCTCAGTCAAATAGAATTACAAATTTTATTCACAAATACTTAACTCAAAAACAAAAAAACCATCGAAACTCCTTAGACTTTAGGTCGTATTTATATTTATTTTCCCCGATAGAACCTGAGAGTCAAATCCTTCACTTTGCTAAAGTTGCTAGCACTTAAACAGGTTAGAGAGTTGTTTTTTAGTTCTCGGTGAAAGTGAGCGATTCAGAAAACGCCTTCACGAGCCGCGATGTTTCCGACGCACAAAACTCCACCACCGTCTTCAGAACGTCTCGACTTTGCCCGAGGTGGAAAGAGGAAACAGTGTTCAGTTAAACGTTTATTTATTTCAAAATGACAGCAAAAAGTACAACTACGACTGCAGCTGGTGGTAAAGTGTTTTTGGAAATTGTGAACAGCTTAAAATGTACTCTTTGTGCACAGTTTTGGGGGGTATCAGTGTCGGCCAATATCAAAAAACGACAATATTTGGCGCCGATATTTATTTTTTGTTGTTTATTTTCTTTAATTTATTGATTTTTTTGTTTCTTTTTTTCAGTCTATTTTATTTTATTATTTTTTTCTTTATTTTTTGTTGTTTTTCAGTTTATATTATTTTTCTTTCTCTTTTTGTTGTTTTTCAGTTTATATTATTTTTTCTGTTTTCTTTTTTCCTTTCTTTTTTGTTGTTGTTTTTGATGTTTGTTTTTTGATTTTTTTTTTTTCCTTTTTTTTTCTTTTGTTGTTTTTAGGACACACTCATTAGTAAAAATGGAAAAAGAGTTACAGAGCTAAAATTACAGCCGTATTTACACAATTATGCAACAAATTATTTTAATTCCCACATTAATACATTCTGTGTTATTTTTGTTATTTATTTAGAAGTGAAAAGTTAATTTGTGAACTTTTATGTAAAATAGATTTGTGGACCTTGCTATGAATTTAAAAATAGAAATATCGTGTCGACAAAAGCGGCAGGACAAGTATCGGATATCGGCTCGTCCCTTCAATTTAGTGAAATAAAATAATGATTCCATTCCTTAAATTTGACGTTTATTAACAACAGAATGTGGCTTCAAAAAGATAAAACTTGTGACAAATTTTCAAAACATTATCTGTTTTTGCGAATTATTAACTCTTTGTGGCAAAAAATACTTGAACATCCGGTGTTGTGTTTTCTTCCTGTCGATATTTTAAAAACTTTCATTCTCCGTGTTTTTTTAAATCCATACAGCTTGACTGATCAAACTACAGTAAACTACAAAAACTCAATCAGTATTTTTTATTTTTATTTTATTTTAAAGTCCCATAGTGTTTTTGTTTTGTTTTTTTGCGCCAAAATTTTGGTTGAATGGACCCTTTAAAACGTCACCAGAATGCTCAAAATTCCAAAAATGGAGGCAAAACGAATAAACATAACACAACAAATCTAAATACTAATGATTTTAAGACTTTATGACAAAAAATACACAAAAAGTTTGAAATTACAGGGTGGAAATGTAAATTAGTTTGCGTTTCTATTACAAAGGTTGAAGAAAAATAGATTTTCTTTCCTTTAAAATTGTACAAAAGCTATAATTTGTGCCAAAGTGTGTAATTCTGCGATTATTTGTCCAGTAAAACATAAAAATCAAGATTTCCCCTTCATCCAAAATGCAAAGTGTCTGTAATAAACCTTTTAAAATCAAACAAATAATGTAAAACACAACAGTAAATGTGTTTAAAGCAGCTCTGATGTCACTCACATGTGTCTGAGGCTTTTCATTTGACAAAAACGCTTACATTTTTCATATTTTGTGATATTCTGTGGTTAATCGCAGTTTCTCCAGTGAAATCACGTTACGTTGCACTTATGTTTTGCCTCCAGTCTTGAATTTTGGTTTTTGGTTTACAAACTTTTAAAGGGTCTATATTGTGTTCCTATTTTTCATGCACATACCTGATTTGTTTTACTCAAAGACCTTAAAATGAGTTGTTGGACAGGTTTACGGCTTATTTTTGAACCCGTGAACTTAAAAACTATTAATATCTCAATGTAAGCTCAAAAATACTTGTACTTTTTTGCGCTTTGTTGTTTACTTTAAAGTGCCTATGACAGGACAGACGAAAATGGAGTGAATATAAATATAAGTTTTGCAAAAATTCTTAAATTTTATCCCGATTTAGCAATTTTTTAGCTTTTTAAATTTGACTTCCTGGTTGTAAATGATGACATCACACTGGGAAATTACTGTACGCCGGGCCAAAACTCCTCTGATGTCACAAGAAAACACCTTTAATTTGCTGAATTATCGTTTAAGGGTCACAAAAGTAGTTTATTTTGTGTAAATTGTGCATAACCCTTGTCTACCCAGTGTGACGTCATCAGTTTGTTCACTTCCTGTTATTTTCTACTGCTTTTTTCCCCATTTTTCTCCACAAACTGCAACTTTATTGGCGTAAAACTATAATTTATATTTACTACAGGTATAAATACAACAAATAAAGTCAAAATTAGAAAACGATACAAACCTGTCATATGCACTTTAATACGTCTGTGGTGTTAAATGTTCCTTTCCTCCTCTGGGCAAAGACACACATTTCAAAGACCTACAGCCAATGGATAAACATATTTTTAAAGGACAAACTGGAGAAAACGTGGAAAAGTAGAAGAAGAAGAAGAACTATGAGAATTGTATGTCTGTTTCTTTATATTTTGGACGGTCCTTTGTTTCATTGCTTTGAAGCCAAAGATTGGAACAGAGACGACGACGTTTGGACTCTGAACGTGACGTGTGCGGAGAGTGATTTCTGTGAATTGTGTAAATATAAAGTTTATGGCAGCTCCTCGCAGAAGCAGGGTCTTCTCTTGGTGCTGACTCCAAGCGCTGAGAGAAATAAATTAAACGAAAATAAAACACAAAACGGGAGTTGTCTTTTGTTTTACGTCGGTGTCGGTGTTTGTGACGGAGAAACTGGTGCAGAGGAGCTTCCAGAAGGAGATGGTTTGGATTTAAGGTGAGAAACTACATATTTTTTGTTTTTTGGTCAGTTTTCTCTCTCAACATATCGACTTTCATGTGGAAGCTTCACACTCGTCCAATCTGCTCCTAAAGATGTTTTATTCTTTCATTTAATCCACTTCATCCATAGATTTCTCTGGGACTTTGTAACTTCAAAGGCGTTTTCTCAAAATTCTTTTTTCGTCCACAGATTTAGATTTGTTTGTCAGGGGAAAACGTGACCTGCCAATCCTGAAATACAACGATAACATCAGATAAAAGACAAAACGTTAACAGAAAAGCTAAATAGCTGTGTAAATGGTACAAAAACAAACATTAAGGTGAGACGCTACAGGAGACTAGGAAAAAAATCTTAAATTTAAAGATATCGAATTGAAATTTCTCCTGTAGTTTACTCACATAAATGTAAGAAAAATGTATTACAAGTGTTTCATCATGTCATGTTTTCATGAAGAAATAAGGCATTTTATGTGAAAAAAATGGCCAAAATTACACATATTTGGGACATTTAAATCTGAAAAATGGACAGAACCAGGTTTAAATTTCTTCATTTTCTACACGTTAGTTATGAAAAATGTTACGGAAGGCATTTTGGATTTCTCATTTAGTTTTTGGGTAAACTAGATTCAATAAATCAGTTTTAGAATTAGATATCAACAAATCCTTCTGTACGTTTGGTCTAAATCTTGTTGAGTCCAGATTGTACAGTTTGGTGTAGGATCTACTTTAAGGCTGATCTTTATGTCTCGAGGGACAAAAATGCATTTTAAGAAAACAACCTTTGAAGTTACAATGTCCCAGAGAAATCTATGGATGAAGTGGATTAAATGAAAGAAAAAACATCTTTAGGAGTAAATTGGGTAAAAGTGTGTTGTTTCCACATGAAAACTGATATGCGAGAGAGAAAACTGATTTAAAAAAAAACTGAAAACAAAAACATTTTAAAAAATATTTTGCCTTAAAATACAAAGAGGCTCTTGAATTAAGCAATCCAAAAGCTCAATGGATAAAAGACGCTTGATGTTTTCTGGTCTTTCTCTCATTTACTAAAAACGGTCTTTGGAGTCTCTGCTCATAACCACCAGATGGCGCCAGGGTTTGAAGCCTGCAGAGGAGAGCCGCTGTCCTTCAGTGTGGCCTGTCCCTCCTCTCACTCAGGGTCGGCCAATGATCCTGCAGTAAACCCTGTGCCCCAACTCCTCTGACTGCGAAAAGACACAAGACCCGCCCTTAAAGTGTGGAACGTCACACTTCAAGGACAAATGTTCTGCTACAGGGACTTTGAGCGTTTAACCCTGTTCTAACAATGTTGCATCATCAAAACCTCACCTGGAGTTGCATTCAGCTTCATTCACGCTAGTTTTATGAATCCTGGTTAGAAAATGTTCTCTCTCCGAGCGTCAAACACACTTCCTGCTGAACTCCCTCACTGTGGGACGTATATTTCCGATTTTAGATGTCACTGATCTGAGAATCTTCTGCTGTTTTAAGTCCTCATCACCAGACTCGCTCTGAGCACTTCAGCCTCTAAACACGATGACTGTAACTGCGTCACAGTTTAGCACCAACAGCAGATCAAACCATGGGTGTGTAACTCCCGCTGCAGCCAGTAGATGGAGCCACAGCTGAGTTAATTTGGCATCTCCCAACGCAGTGATAAAGTTAAATTGTTTTTTGTTAAAACATTTTATTTTTAGTTCTACAACATGAGATGTCAAAGTAAAGAAGAGAATGTTTAAAGGACAATAACAAACAAATAATGCATAATATATGTCCTTTAACAATCCTGTAAATAACAAGAATTGATACCAAATTCTAAACATGATTTATACAAGTTTTAAGGGAAAAAATAGATAAAAATAGTAAACCACATTTTGAATGTTTAGGTAGATCTAGTTCACTCAGAAACTAGAGAGAACCTTCAAGTGGATTTTAAAATGATCAGTTTGAAACTTCTTCTGTAGTTTACTCACATAAAATAAAATGTGTTCCATGTAAACGACAAGCCGCTGCTCGTGATGGTGAAAGTCACTGAAGTCAATGGTTCTGTTTCTATCATTATTAGATCATTATTGTGGTTTACAATCAACAAAATATAAAATGAGGATGTACTTTCAATATTGAGTACCTGAAAAAGCCTCCGGTCCACACACTCTGGAACATCGACGCTATGTAATCTTTTTGGCTCCGTTCACAGTGGATTTGAAACGAAACAAAGACTATGATCTTTAAGTTTCAGCTTTAATCTGAGGGAATCTACATCCAAATCAGAACTGTATGAATGACAACAGTTTGTGCACGTGACTCCCTCTGTTTAAGTCAGGGGTGTCCAAACTTTTTCCATCGAGGGCCACCTATTGAAATATAGACCAAGCGGAGGGCCACAAATCAATCGTGAAACATTAAAAAAAGCTGCATTTATCTGATGTTTTAAGCACCACCACATCTACATTCAGTCTCAGTGCCTTAATATCAGGTCTGTGTCGCACCAAAATGTTAGTTATTTAGGTTGGAATTGTAGAAAATCTGAAATGTGCTGTAAATAGTACTTATCAGGACAATGTGGGCCAGTTCACCAGGAAGACTAAGGGCCAAGAAAAATTGGTCTGAGGGCCGCATTTGGCCCCCGGGCCTGAGTTTGGACATGCCTGGTTTAAGTGATCGAGCAGCATTTCATTCACTGCAGACAGACCTGAAGGAGAGAGTATATGGCCCCGCTCCTTTCACCTCCAGGAGATGGCGCTGTCCTCGTCCTCCAGGTTTATCCGGATGATTGACACTCGCTCAGTTTCCCTCCTCGTCTCTTATTTCCGCCGTGTTTGTTGACGTTCCCCGCGGCGCACGCGCTCAGACGCCGTCACCCACGTCTCCTGTTACGCCGTGACCTCTGACCCTTCTCTTCTCCTCCCCGTTTGCTTTGTCCCGTCCCGTGCGTGGATGTGTGGTCCTGTGGCGCTGTCGGACTTGACGCCGGGAGGTCACGCTCGTCTGCCGCGCGCACGACGCACACGACGCGCGCGCTCCGGGTCAAATCCTAGGTCCGTCCCGGATGTGTTTGTTCCCCGCGGCGTAAAGCAGTGGCTCCCTACCCTTTTAGCCTCCTAAGCTTTGTTTCACACTTTACATGAGTTTGGGGCAAATCAATGGGTTATAGTCAATATAAATGACTATATTGTTTTGTTTTAATTATATTTATGGTCCAAGATACTCCAAAAAGATTCAGTGTTGACCCTTTAAAATCCTGTGTCATCAGAATGTTCAGAATTCCAGATTGGAAGCAAAATTAATTAGACCAGAACACACTGAATATTTAACTGACTTCAGATCTAATTCTCCTGGTTTTGAGTCTTTCTAACGTAAAATAAGCATCAAATTTGAAAGTTCCAGAGTAGAAATGTCAGTTAGTTTGCTTCTTTATTACAAAAGATTAAACAAAATATGATTTTATAGCCCCAAAATTGTATTTGAGCCTCACAATAAAAGTATAATTTGTGACAAAGTATGTAATAAATGTAGAAATAAAATGAGAAACTATTGCAGGTACAACATTTCTGAGTATTTGAGCAGTAAATTCTTAAAAGATAGATGTTCCCTTCATCAAAATGTCAAAGGTTTATTGTAATCTTCTATAAAAATAACAACTAATGTAGAAGACACTTGTAAATGTCTTTAAAGCGGGCTCTGACATCACTCACAAGAGACAGAACACAGAGGTGCAGAGGCCTATTCTTCTGTGAAAGAGGGAGCCCTGAATGGACCCGGCGCGTAATCAGGGGCGGACCTACCATTAGGCAACAGGCGACTACTGCCTGGGGCCCCAAACCTGAAGGGGCCCCCGATAAGATGCCCTTCCCAATTATGATTCGATGCAAGGTTCTGAAAGAGTTTCTTTTCTCTCAATATAACAGTAAAGTGCAGTGTCCTTTTAAAAAAGGCAAAGACCAACCACATAGTCTAGATATTGTCGATGTAAACCCTCATTCGTCCAGGTGTGGTCCATCGTAGAATAGTCTAGAAGTAGAATAGAAAGATGAAATACAACGTTATCAAATTACAAATGGATACTGTGTATTTAAATCAGTTGAACGTCACAAACAAATGAGAAATTTGGTCTGATTTCCTAAATATTCTTCTGGAGAAGGACCCCCAAGCCCCCCTTTAAATTTGTTTAGAACACGTCGATGTTGCACACATTAATTTGAATTTTCCAATAGTTCACTTATCACCCCAAAAGTATGAACCTGTAAAACAAACAACAATAAAACAAAATGTTCCTTTCAAGAAAAATTCAAGCGACACGGCAGAAACGTAGAAAATCACAGTTGATGAGGAGGGGCCTGGACTTTAATTGATTCTTTTTCTAAGTCCACCATATTCTCAATGTACTTAATTATTAAATCTTTTATGTTCACCTTATTCTGAAGTTTCCATTGCCATAAATCTTGTTTTCCGTTGTAGTTCACCGCAGACTGAGCTCAACAGAAAATAAGGTTTCTGCATGGACTGAAAAAGGCGTTTTCAGACTTGACCAGGAAATCGTTAAGCGTTGTGACTTGTTGTTGCTCGTGTTCATTAAACATTTTACACAAATCAATCTACTTTATGTATTTGGCAGTGAGACTTTCCTCTATTATCATTAGCTTTAACGGAGTTCTCGTCAAACGGAAGTGCGTTTACAGACGGAAGTGCAGAAAACGGAAAAAGTGGGCGGGGCAGAATAAGGTCAATAGCAGGCCTAAGTTTCCAGGTTTCTTAGATTTGTTTTGATGATTCTATGTTCCCACCGCCTTATTTTGTCACACGAAAACATATTTTTGACAATGATGATGATGATGATTTTTATTTATAGAGCGCTTTTCCACCTAAAAGGCACCCAAAGCGCTTTACAAATTGTTGAAACTACACTTGCCGTTACAACAAAACATATACAATTACATTTATAGACAATAAACAATGAGCAGACACAACACAACAAAACATACAATAAACAAGACCTAGCAGGTAGCTGTATTCTGTAAGTAATCCATACAACAGATGCAAGTAGCTGTTTAGAAATGAAAAGGAGGAAAAAAGTTCAGACTGATGTTAGAAATAAATAATAAATCCAATAAATCCATTGTACTGTGACCAGGGTTGGAAAGTAACCAATTACGATTAGGCCACTCACATTACTGTAATACTGTAGGTTTTTGGAGATTTTTGGAGTAATTGTATTCTTTTGAGTAAACGTTTAAATCAGTACTTATTGTAATGGAGTACTTTTGCATGTAATTAAACAATCCGTCAAAACAGCTCTGCCTCGGCTGCTCTGAGAACTTCCATTGTGGTTCAAAAAAACTTAATTCAACGTTTTAAAGGAAAAATATTCTGGATTTTTCATATTGTTATTAGCCTTTAAACATGCTCTTGAGTGCTTTAAATTTAAACTACTTTTTTATCAGCCTGTATGAAATGAAGTGCATCCAGCCAGCAGACTGGCATAGCCCTGTCTTTGTACAATCTAGTGAACAGTCAGCTAGCTGAAGGCACGTCATTAATGTGGATTTGCTTACCACGGCAGTGATGCGTGTTTAGAAGCAGAAATGCTCCAGAAACAGCGATGATTTAAACCAGAAATTGTCCGACTCTTCCCATGAGGCCACATATTGAAATATAGACCAAGGGGAGGGCCACAAATAAATCTTGAAATGTTTAAAATTGTTGTATTAATCTGATGTTTTAAGCTCCACCACATCTACATTCAGTCTCAGTGCCTTAATATCTGGTCTGTATTGCACCAAAATGTTAGTTATTTAGGTTAGAATTGTAGAAAATCTGAAATGTGCTGTAAATAGTACTTATCAGGACAATGTGGGCCAGTTCACCAGGAAGACTAAGGGCCAAAGGTGGTCTCTGAGGGCCGCGTGCAGCCCCCGGGCCTGAGGTTTGGACATTTGTACCTGGTGCAAGAACTTGTGATTTCTGATTAGAACCTTTTTGTGATCCGACGCTCGGAGGGGGAGGATTTTCTGATGAACATCTCTTAAAACAGAGTGAACGCAACTAAATGCTACTTCAGGTGTGTTTTTGATGACAGATCTTTGTTAGAACAGGATTAAAAGCTAAATTCTGTGGCAGAATATGTGTCCTTTAAAGTTTTGCATGAAAGCTGCCATGTTGCTTGAAAGTAGCAGCCCAACTATAACTAGTATTCTGAGAAGTAGTTTTCTTGTGTACTTTTATGGAAATACAATTTTAACAGCAGAACTTGAACTTGTAATTTGCGTTTTTGTTTTAAAAAACTGAAAGCTATTAACCTTTGTCTTACTTGAGAAGTTTTAGAGCTCTTTCTCCACTCTGAACTCTGTCTTCGAACCTTTGAAACTCAAGAACTTTAATAAGTGTATTATCAAAAAGGCCATAAACTTAACCTCATATAAGGTCCAGACCTAACTACAACTGTAACAACCACAAGAAAGAACAAACTAGAACTAAACTAAACAAAATCGTCCCTAAAATGTGGGAACATCATGTAGAGCCAAACCCCACCTTAACCAGGGGTCGGTCTGCTCCCACAGCCCAGGGTTCACATGCACTTGCAAAAAGACTGTTATATTTTAAGGACGTTTAAAAATACATATTTGTTATTGAGATTAAGCAGGTGACAGCACAGCCTTCTGTTTTAGCAGCAACATGAGGGTCAAACACAACTAAAATGTGAACGAGCTCCTGAAGTCTGATCACAAATATAAAGGCTCGGATAAATACTGACTGTGTACCCGACATCTTAAAAGAACATCAAGTTAAAACAGATAAACAACAGGAACACTGCGCTCACATTCATCACTGACAGACTTTTTGATCACACACAGTTGAAGTCTAAACATTTGAGGTAAATGAGCTCTTAGTTTTTTACCACTGTCTTATTAGAAGAAACTTTCATGACGACAGAATGAACTTTTCAAATATCAGGAAATTGTTGTTGTGTTGAGTTGTCCTTTATAATAAAGTACAAATATGTCAGAAGTTATTTATGATGAGAAAGTAATGTATTTATACGTCACATTTTCAAACTGTCAGCACTTTTAATAACTATTGTGATATTATCATTAATCGCAGTTACTTTGGCCGTGATAATCGTGACATAACATTTCAATATTGTCCCGTGCCTAGTAATGAGTTCCGTCTGTGATGTCATCAAAAAGCGACGTGCCACTGAAATCAACGGAGACAATTTACATCACATTTTCCCGACAGTTTAAACCATCATTCAACAAAATAAAGTTGTTATCAGGTGTTATTATTTGTCAAATCTTAACTATTGTTTCATTTGTGTGGATGTTGGCCCTTGTTTACAGTCTGGTTGCTATGGTAACAGTTGTAGAATTACCTCTATGTCATATTTACTGCTCGTGTTGAACCAGGAAGTAACATTATAAACTTTACAAAAACTGTTAAACTGGAGACAAACAGGTTAAATGTTTAGTAAAACCTTAAATATGATCATGTTTCAGGTAAATGAGCTCTTAGCGTTTTACCACCGTCTTATTAGAAGAAACTCTCATGACGACAGAATGAACTTTTCAAATATTGACCTTATTCTGCCCCGCCCACTTTTGCCATTTTTTGCACTTTTGTTGTAAACGCACTTCCGTTTGACGTGAGGCTTTCACGTTAAAGCTAATGGCCGACGAGGGAAAAGTCTACTTCGCCCGTAAGATGTTACATAAAGTAGATTGATTTGTGTAAAATGTTTAATGAACACGAGCAACAACAAATCCTAGCTTAGCGATTTCATGAAAGCACGTCTTTTTAGTCCATGTAGAACTTGTACGGCAACTTTAGGAATAAGGTGAATAAGGAAATTGTTGTTGTGTTGAGTTGAAGTGTCCTTTATCTCCATGTGTTGTTAGCACACAAGCTAGCTAAGATCAGCGCTGTCCGAGAGACTACTTTCTCTTTCCATTTCACGGTCTATAGTTCATTTGAGCGACAGGACAGGTTCATATTCTCAGCCTGTGTTCAGACGACACTAAAGCCTTGTGTGACTTCTGTTTCAGATTCTTGTTGAAGGGTTAAGATTAGCAGGATTGTGTTGACGTTAGGGCGCGGTTTTGAGATTAGGATTAAGGTTAAAACCAGGTTGAGAATGAGGTTGATTTACTTTCAAAAAACGATTCTAAATGTGAGAAAACAGAGTTGTGGAAACCAGGGCTGCACAATGTATCGAAACTGAATCAAAATCACAATTTAAATGGACGCACTTAGCATCTCCCAAAGGCTGCACATTTTAAATTGCAAAATTTTCTCCACAAACAGCAAAAGATACTGTTTTATTTTGCATAAAAACTGCTAACCCTGTAGTTACGCAACAAAAAATAGCGACAAAATTGCGATTAAGTGACAAAAACACCACTAACAGTCGAATTTGTCTTACTTTAAGTGAGAATAACAACACTATTCAGCTTATTCCTGAAGTTGCCGTACGCGCCGCCGTCTTGTTTCCGTTGTAGTTTACATGGAGCAGAGCTGAGCTCAACAGAAAATAAGTTCTACATGGACTAAAAAGACGTTTTCAGACTGACCAGGAAATCGTTGCGTTGTGACTTGTTGTTGCTCGTGTTCATTAAACATTTTACACAAATCAATCTACTTTATGTAACATTTTAGCGGCGAGACTTTTTCCTCGTTCATCATTAGCTTTAACGGAGTTCTCGTCAAACGGAAGTGCGTTTACAACAAAAGTGCAAAAAACAGCAAAAGTGGGCGGGGCAGAATAAGGTCAATAGTGACAACAACGCTACTAACAGCGACAAAAAGCAACCAAAACGTTCCGAAACACTCGATTATTTCCAGTTTGTCATAATAGTTTCGGTCTTTTTGACAATTCTCCTGATTCGTGCTGACAGAATCTTATAATTAAAACATAAATCCCCTGTTTAAAAGTAGAGGAGATGTTGAAAGAAGTAATGGTGCAGGATTAGTTAATTTAAAGTTAAGTTGCATGAAAAATTGAAAACTTGTGAATTGTATGTGCCACCTCTACATCAAAATAATTAATACAAAACATTTGAAATAAAAAAATAAATAAATCTGGCTTTGGCTAGATTCCAATTCCTTACCGTACAAAAAATAAAATTATAATAAATAAATCACAATCGCTAAACTGGTCAGAAAAATCGCACTTAGACATTTTTTTGTGCAGCTCTAGAACCGCGGGAACAAATCCAGCTCCATAAATGCTCTAAATTCTTTCAGAGATGGCGCAGAAGACGGAGCAGACAGCAACATTTCTCACACGACGGTGAGTTTCCCAGGCAGGACCTTTCCTCGCCGCCCCGTCGTGGATCCGTGCGCGTGAGGACGTGGTCGCCGGCTGAGACTGCGCAGGTGGATGTGCGAGGAGATTACGCTGATGTATGTTTTGTGTGGTTCTGTTTGGAGAAAGTGTCTGATTTATGGACTTCCTGCGCCGAGCCGTGGGAAGACGAGGCGCAGACACAGGATGAGAGCGGCCGAGTTGACTGAGGACAGAGGCGGGAAAGAAACGCCGCCTCTTAAAGTGCGTATGACGGGTTTTTATGATTTTCTAATTTTGACTTTATTCAATGTGTTAATACTTCGTGTAAATACAAATTATAGTTTTACCTGTCGGTGCGCTGTTTGTGGAGAAATGTTAGAAAAATCTGTTGACAACTACAGGAAGTAAACAAACTGATATTTGACATCAACTGGGGAGACAAAAGTTCGCCACTTTATAATTTACACAATAATAGCTACTTTGACCCTTTAAACTTTGACAAAGGTGTTCCCCATGTGTTTCTCTCTTTGTCAAAATGAAATAAAATCTGTGACATTAGATGAGTTTTGTGCCAATGTACAGTGTGGTTGCTATGAGTGATTTCCTAGTGTGATGTCATACTTTACAACCAGGAAGTAAAATTTAAAACCTGAAAAACAGCTAAACTAGGGTTAGTTAATTTGTATAAGAATTTTAGTAGAAATGTGAATATATTTATCTTAACTGCATTTTAGTTAAATGTGTATTTCAACCTGTCATAGGCCCTTTAAGGCACGGGACAGTGTTGAAACGTTATGTCACGATTATCACGGCCAAAGTAACTGCGATTAACGATAATATCACAATAGTAATTAAAAGTGCTGACAGTTTGCAAAATGTGACATAAAAAGACATTACTTTCTCATTATAAATAACTTCTGAATATTTGTACTTTATTATTCACCTTATTTTGCCCATACTTTTGCGTTTTTGCCAGATACACACTTTTGTTATGCGCGCGCACTTTAATTTGGCGAGAACTCAGGTTAAAGCTAATAGCGAACAAAGGGGAAAAGATCTTAAAATCTTAAAATGTTACATAAAATGTAAGGATTGATTTGTATGTAAAATGTTTAATGAACCACGAGCAACAACAAGTCTATAGCATAACGATTTCCTGGTCAGTCTGGCGTCTTTTTAGTCCATGTAGAACTTATTTTCTGTTGAGCTCGTCTGCTCCCATGTGAAGACTTCTAGCGTGAAACAAGGCGGCGGCAGTCTCGCGGAGAGCTTCAGGAATAAGGGGAATAAGTGAAACAAAAACGATCTTGAAGAGAACATAAAGGGTAAGTTGCATTTTTTTCTGCACAATCTGGGGATAAAATGGCGATTATCTTTGTTGGCGATGATCACGATGACACAAAATGTAGCACAAACGATTATTGTCGTAAGTCCCGCTTTTTTATCCACGATATTGTGTTTATTGTTTTATTGTCCCGATCGCTGCCGCCCGGCTTCGTGCCCTGTTGTCAAGGCACACAGTGATAAAAGTGGGTAAAGTCGAGTTTGATTGATGGCTATATTTAAAATTCAGGTTCTCGTGGTATTCTGATTATGACTAGGCACCTGGGGTAAATATTTATCACAGTTTTACGTTTATGAAGTTGCAGTTTGTGAAGTGAGTAGGATCAGGACAATAAACAATAATATCGTTTATCGTGATAAAAAGGGAGGACAATAATCGTTTTGTGTAATCGTGATAATCGCCAACAAAGATAATCGCCATTTTGTCCGCCGAAAAAAGCAACTTACCCTTTATATTCTCTTCTACATCGGTTTTGTTTTCATTTATAATAAAGTACAAATATGTCAGAAGTTATTTATTATGAGAAAGTAATGTCTTTTTATGTCAGCAATTTTAATGACAATCGTGATAATATCGTTAATCGCAGTTGTTTTGACCATGACAATCATGACATGAAATTTCAATATCGTCCCGTGTCTACTAGTGAGTCCCTTCTGTGATGTCATCAAAAAGCGACGTGCCACTGAAATCAACGGAGACAGTATAAAGCACATTTTTCCAACAGTTTAAACCATCGTTCAACAGAAAAAGTTGTTATCAGGTGTTATTATTTGTCAAATCATAACTATTGTGTGATTTATGTGGATGTTGGCCCTTGTTTACAGTCTGGTTGCTACGGTAACAGTTGTGGAATTACCTCTATGTCATATTTACTGCTCGTGTTCAACCAGGAAGTGACATTATAAACTTAGGACAAATAGGTCAAATGTTTAGTAAAACCTTAAATATAATCATGTTCATTATGGGAGTCGGCTCAAACAAAGTATTGGCCTGTGCTTGAGATTGGACACCGATGTCCAACTAACAAGTGTAAATATCAGTCTGTCTTTGGTATAAAGCAGTGTTTCCCAACCAGGGGTATGGGGACCCCAAGGGGTACGTGAGGAATTACCAGGGGGCACCTGGAACGGTTTTAGGTTTTAAATGAAGATGAAATGTATTATGTGTTTGAATAAAAAAGTGTGATTAGTTGTAAATTGAACCATAAATATAATTCAAATACAAATATAACAGTAACAATTGACAATAAATCAATTTATTTGCCTGAATATCAGTTTGAGGGGTACTCTGGGTGTGAGACAAAGCCTTATGGCTGAGGTACTCGAGACAGAAAAGGATGGGAATCACTGGTTTACAGGTTTGGGTTTGACTCAGGTTTCAATAGAGTTTCTGCAGGTGACATCACAACATGAATTTTAGCAGTGAATAACACGTGAAAGTTAATGATGAGTGATGGTGTTTTCTCCTGTAAAAGCTCAAAACGCAAGTAAAATATGAAAGAGCTGATAAAGTCTGAGAAAAATATAAAACTCTACAACTGTGCTATAAATATTAAGTTTGTTTCTGACATCTAAAGAAGAAAATCAAGTGTTAGCTGTAGATATAAATTGTCACATGCAGCTCACATTTATCCCTGACAGACTTTGGATCACACTCAGCTGAACTCACTACATTTCGCTCCTTAAACAACATGTTTCTGAGTCCAAACAGATATTGTGCGGCAGTAACAGTGTCCTATACATCCAACTGTTATTAGCCAACAAGCTAGCAAAGCTCTGCACAGTCGGAGCAACAGCGAGAAACTACTTTCAGTTTCCATGTTAATGCATAAAGTCGATTTGAGCAAATTAACCTTTCCATGGACAAAAACTAATGAAAGCTGCCACCTGACCCTTCCCTGACGTTTGGTCCCACTGCATGATGTCATTGAGTGGTAACACAGTGTTTCCCTTCGTTTTAAAAGTCGGTAACCTATGATTTCAAGTACATTACGGTGTTTGTTTTAATCCTGAACAAACCGTGAGACCACCAGGACGTCCATGCAGCAGGAGGCACTTTGTTTAAACCTGCCTCTGGGGGCGTGGCTTCCCTCCCGTAATCGGCCAATCAGACGCGGCGCCGAGGGGAGCACGAGGGTGTTTTGACATGTCATTTACACATGAATACAAGCTCCTCCAGGGGCTCTTAGCAGCGCCGCGGTCTCTGTCCGAAAAGACTGCGACAAATGGAGACGAGGCCAGCGCGGCACAAAAGTAGCATGTTGTTTTTCGGTTTTCTGAAGTGGAAGAGAACCTCAAAAACTCTGTGGAAGATTGAAAAGAGTCTGTGCGATGGTTAAAGGTGCACTGTGTAACGTTTCTTGGGGAGGTTTTGTCGCTTTCTTGTCTCTGAGTGGATGTTTTTGCTTTTATACGCGCGAAACATTCAGGAAAAGTCATGTCAAGAGACGAAAAAGTGGCAAACTCTACATTTGAAAAAGTTACGCGGTGCAGAAGTTAGTTTGAGGTTAATAAAGGTCTTTTCGTGAACTTAAAGGAACAATATTATGCATTTTTTGTGTTGTTATTGTGCTTTAAACCTGCTCTGAGTGTCTTCAGTTTGACATGTCATGTTTTAGAACTAAAAACACAATCTTTTACGTAGAAAAACATGACTTTATCGCTGCGTTGGGAGCTGCCATTTTGACTTAGCTGTGGCTCCATCTACTGGCGGCAGAGGCAATTACACACATGTAAATATATACGCATAATTTTGCAGTAAAAAGTGGATTTGAGAGTTCAGGAGAGTTCAGAACCCAATGTTTGAGAGGATTTACAAAGCAGCATCAACAAACAAACATGAATCAAGCTAAATGCTGCTCCAGGTGAGTTTTTGAAGACAGAACATGAATAAAAGCTCAGAAAAGTCAATTTTGCATAATATTTGTTCTTTAGTATAAATTGCTTAAATGGTGACTTAACATTTGGGCAAAACAACATGTGTTTTTTTTCGTCTTGCAGATTTTACAAACAAACAGATGATTCCGTCCAGTAGAGGGCGCTCCACAGCAGTGCGTCAGGTACAACGTAAGTCTGTAAATGGAACAGCTGAAAGTGTCGTGATAAATGTGTAGGTTTTGTTTGTGGATGGATTTAGCAGGATGATGAGATTACTTATAAGATTTATAGATTGAAGGAAATATAAATCACTCAGGATTAGGATCCAGCCAAAGGTGGTTTTGTTTTCGCCGAACATTGCATTCTGAAAACAACAAATGGTGTGATTCTTTTTAAATGCACTTCAGTCTCACAGAATATCCATGAACTACAGACAAAATATTTTCCCAATTCAAACTGAAGCTGTTTCTGGAGCTTTGGAGTGTAAACAACTGTTAATTCTAACTAACAGAACAAAATAGCTTGGATTTTTGTTTTTGGTGTAATGCAGAGTAAAGCTGCTGTTGGACGAAGGGACTTAGGCCTAGATTGAGTATTTTGGGGGGTTTGACAGTTGCTTTTTCAAATCTGGAGCCAATATCACTAAAATGCTTTTGGGGACTAATACAGTAATAAAGCAATAAGTTCAGGTTCAAGTATAATACAAAATATAGCCGCAAGCGGCAATGATCGGCCCTCGCCCGCGCCACGCCGCCGCCCCGCAACGCCAAAGGGGGGCGCTTACGCGCCCCAATTTCCCTCCTCATAAAATACTTGCTGCCGAATCTGTGGCGCTACCGCGCCTCCTACTGCTCATATTTCATTGAAAATGTGTAAAAATTGGTCAAAGTTTGCGGCTGCGCCGCACAAAGACTGTAATACTTGTGCTAAAATCCTGGATAACTTTAGATGGCCCACTCCTCAAGATCATTTTCACCAAATTTCAGGATGGTCGGGCTTACGCCCGAGGAGGAGTGCGTTAAAGTACAAAGTTTAATTTGAGCGACTTTGAGATTTTCCCATAGGAATAACATGGGGTTTTTCTGTCTTTTGTAAAATGTTGGCAAAGTTTGCTGCTTCGCCAAGACGGAGACCATAATACCTATCTTAATAATTTGGATAACTTTGGTGCCCCACTCCTCAGGATGATTGTCACCAAGTTTCTGATTGATCGGGCTTACGCCCGAGGACGAGTTCGTTAAAGTACAAAGTGAAATTTGAGAGATTTTGCGATTTTCCCATAGGAATAACATGGGGTTTTTCGGTCTTTTGTAAAATGTTTGCAAAATGTGCGGCTTTGCCGCACGGAGACCGTAATACCTATCCTGATAATTTGGATAACTTTTGGTGCCCCACTCCTCAGGAAGATGTCCACCAAATTTCAGTTAGTTTGGCTTGCGCCCGAGGAGGAGTTCGTTAAAATGCGTATTAAAAAAAATATGCAAATTTTGATTTTCCCATAGGAATAACATGGGATGTTTTGGTCATTGGTACGGCTTTGCCGTACAAAATATGACATGGGTCTGATTGGCTTTTTTGATCAGTAGGCCAAAATGGAATTTTGTGCAAAATTTCAAAAAGTTCTAAAAAACTAAATTTTTTGCTCCCCATATAAAAGTTTGCTTTAATCTGTAGGGGGCGCTAACGCGCGGAATTTAATTCTTTCACTTCTAGTAGGTTTCAGGCAGGGAGTTTAACAACTGATTAAAATTTGATGCAATTCGGACTTTATAAGTGGAAATGGGAGCAAAATTTAAAATTTGAAAATTTCAGGAATTCTGGCCAAATTTTGCGGCTTCGCCGCACAGAGACCGTAAAAGTTAGGTTCATGATTTGGATAACTTTTGATGCCACACTCCTCAACTTCATTTTCACCAAATTTCAGCTTGTTCGGTTAAACGCCCTGGGAGGAGTTCGTAAAAGTACGAAGTATAAAAAAAACGCCGAGTCAGGTTTAGCGAATTTTCATCCAATATGGCCGACAAATGGTTGGTGACGGCGTTGCCGTAATAATATTTTGCTTCTCTTGGCACTATCTACCTCTCTGCCAAGTTTCATGATTCTCACGATAAAAATTTTTTTGGCACTTTCCTATCCCATAATGCATTTTTGTACACTTGGGGGCGCTGACGCGCCATATTTTTGAATTTTGTAAATCGGAAATAGCCAGAATGTACAGAGGCACGATTTTTAGAGGTGTGCAAATTTTCCTGAGACTTCGTCAATGTTCACTGGGTGAAAAATAGGGGGGTTGGTCCCAAGAAGAAGAAGAAAGAAGAAGAAGAAGAATAATATTCCGATGCGAAAACAATGTTTCCCCTTTTTTTTATTTAGCAAACTATACATTTTCGGAAAGCGCACGCGCTTTCCTACGTTTTGGTATGGGTCCCTGGTCACTGGCGGACACTTTCGAGATTTTTCAGTGGGCTCCGCCCACTTTCTGTTATTGGCCCTATTTACAATAGTAATGTTCAGTTTTTACATTAAATTGTTATATGCACGGAACGTGCATGAGTTGGGAACGCATTAGTGGTCGACCATGAAGCGAATGGGGATGACGACGCTTCGCGCCGTCCATCCCCATCGAAAGCGCTTCGTTAGTGCGCACTTCGGCGCGATTTTCGCACGGCTTCGCCCGCTTTACAGCGATATAATGTTCAATTTTCCCACTACTAATTGGTATGCACGGAACGTGCATGAGTTGGGGAATGCGTTAGTGAGTGTTTGGAAGCGGGCGAGCGCTTCGCGCTCGATTTCGTGCGCACTTCGTGCGCACTTTCGCAGCCGTGCTTCGCACGGCACTGCGAAACTAATAGGCCTCTCGCCAGCTTGTGGCGCTCGGGCCTAATAATACAATTTTGTGATTATTTTTTGGTTGTTGTGTTTTTTGTTTGTTTGTTTTTTGGCGCTGAATGATTTATTTGACTAAAAATAAGTGCTTTCTTGCTTACTTTGTGTTAAATCCACTGATAGATGTGGATGAAAAGGCATAAACGAAGAAAAAGTCTTGGGACCCATTCCATCTTAATTAAATAAGCTTTGTGGGCTGTTTATGTTTATTTACCTTTTCACTTGCACTTGACTAATATGATGTGAAGGTAAACCTGCAGCTTGCGCGCAGCTTCGGCCTGTTCCGCTCTGACCCGCGCGTCTGGAGCGGCGCAGGGAGCGCTTTGTGTCCAGGCGCGAGGTGAATGACCCTCTTGGCAGAAATAAAGGCCCCCTCCTCCCGCTCGTTCCGGAAACAAAAGCGGAAACTTGTAGCCATTGACGGGCCTTGTCCTCTGCACGAGCCCCCGCTGTCCGCGCGCTCCACAGGCTCCGCGGCGGGAACAAAAACGCGCACATTTTTGCAGCGCGAGCCTCCTCTGTCTCTGTTAATGAGGGAACATTAGGACGTCAATCTCGCGGCCCCTGTGCGCTTTGTGCCGTGCGCGCGCTCCCGGGGCCGTCTCCGTGGGACAGAGCGCGCCTCATTGTGGCCCGTGGCAGCGGGACAAAAGCGTCACACGGACCAAAGACCCGAGCCCGCGTTTAGGAACAGCGGAGGTCCCTTCAGCCCCGCGTGCAGCTGCCGTTAAGGCTTTGGAACAAGAGCGCAGTCCAGTTTGACCAGCGCCGAAATGTGCGGCACATTATGATTATTACCCTTTGTCTCTTTAAGAGAAGAAGACAGGCCTAAAAGCACATTAGAGGAGCAGAAAGAAACTCCAAAATGATGCCACAAAGTGTGCCACAGGGGCCTTTACAACAGCTTTATTTTTTATTCAAAATTGAAATCATTATTATCTCAAAGTCAATAAAGGGCGTGTTCAAATCTGAAGAAAGTCCACAAATAATAATTTCAAAAACACACAAATACATTTAAGGCTAAATACTGTGCGGCCTGAGCATGCGCAGAACGATCTGTGTTTGTTTGGAGACTTATAAACTCCGGTTTAAGTAGTTTATGGGTTTTAACCTCCACAGAGTCCAGACTTCACTGAGGCCCACGTGGAGCTTTGACCCAGGTCGGTTCAAGTCCAGGTAGATCCAGTTTGTTTGTTTGTTTGTTTGTTTGTTTGTTTGTTTGCTTGTTCGTTCGTTACCACGCACGGATGCCCTGGCACGCGCTCATGGGGCCTTGCGTCTGCGCCTGCGTGGAACCCAGGTTGGCGCTCGTGAAGGTGCCGTTGTTTGGCGGCAGCGCGTGCAGACCGCTGTACGTGCAGCTGTAGTTGCTCGTGCACGCGGGCGCGCTGTACGAGTACGCGCCGTAGCCGCTGTAGCTGTATCCGGGCGCGTACCCGGGGGCGGCGTAGCTCTGCGCGCCTCCGATGCACGGTTTTCCGTCGCGCACGAGCACCGGCACGGCCACGCGGCGCGGCGGAGGGGGCGCGTGCTCCAGAGTGCGGTCCTGGCGCTGCCTCTTACACTTGTAGCGCCGGTTCTGGAACCAGATCTTGACCTGGTTCGACGTGAGACGCAGCGACGCCGCGAGCGCCTCGCGCTCCGGCGCGGACAGATACCGCTGCTGTTTGAAGCGGCGCTCGAGCTCCAGCACCTGCGCCTGTGAGAAGAGCACGCGCGGCCTCCTCCTGCTGCGCGCTTTGGGCGCGCGCCGCTCCGCTTCAGCGCGCGCGCACTCTGACGTGTCGTCTCTCAGCAGCACGAGGCCCTCTGTGGACACAAACAACAAACACGTCACACAGTGAAGAGTTTATCTTTCGTGGACAAAGTCTGACGCAGTGACGGACTCTTTGGTTTGTTTGAGATGACGCTCTTTTCAGCCGCATCTGCTCCTCTCCCGGTGCCGCACAGACACTGCGCCCCGCGTGCACATTGCACAGAAAAGAGGGACTTACAACATGATAATAGGCCTTTTTTCTCGCAAAGAATTGAAGACTCTGGTGCAGAGGCTTTCAGGGGTGTAATATGTGCACATTATTCCACTCTCTCTGTGATGATGAACGTGAGCGTCACTGCAGGGAGGCTTCAGATTCCTCCATGTCCCGCACATCTGCGCCGCGCACTAAACCTGATGTGCTTGAGTTACAAACACTGTCGCTTCACGTCGTGCTCGTCACGTGACAGACCAGTCTGGACTCAGTTGTTCCTGGTCCGGGCTCAGACGCGCTTTTGTCTCCGCGCTCTTCACTGGCGCCACTTTGCGCGTGTCACCGCCTTAAATCACCTGCGTTTGACACGTGCTCTTTACGCAGCGGCGCTTAATCACTCCAGACTTCTCTTGTGGCGCTAAACAAATACAAACTAAGACCATCGTTTCTCCACAACTCCTGTGTTCTAAATAAGGAGTCCTAAACCTTTTCATGGGCGTATATCCAATTGTGTTTGTAGAATACTTGAAAATCAAATCGAAGGAACAAAGTCAATAAAAGTCGTCAAACACAGGTGTCAGGGCTCAGTATTTACGCTCAGTTAAACCAATGAGACAGATTTATGGCGCAGTTTACGACACCACGAGCCAACCACAGTTTTATTGAGCTCGTAACGTGAGTGACTTCATTACGCACCGTTTAGTTTCTGTTACGCGCAAATTTGTCTAAAACAAATGCGCACTCACACACGACGCTTTTGTGAATTCTCAAAAAAAAAAAAAAAACAGCTGAAGGAAAGTAGTTTTTTCCATCATGCGTGAAAAGTAGGGATGTTTTTCCTTCACTGAAACAATATCAACTCAACTTTCTTCTTGAACATTTATTTTATCTTCTTTTCGTGAATAGATAACCATCACGGTGCGCTGATGGAGTGTTTAGTTTTGTGCGTAAAAGTGTTTTCGTGCGTAAAAATGCGGCTACGTGTGGTTCATTTAGTTTTATTCTCTTAAAAGATCAAAATGAGAAATTCCATAGCATATTTTGTTTTTTCTTGTTTTGTTTTTTGCATTAAATATTGTATTCCAAAATAAATGCTTTTCATATTTGTTTTTCCAGCTTTTGTGATTCATTTCATTTTGGGATCCAGCGTCTTTTCCTTCGTTCCACTTAATGTTGCAAACCTTGAATTCAATAAATTTTTGAAACCTTCTACTTTGCACCAGAGAAAGAAAATATCACAAATATTACCCACTTTATCCATTTACCTATTATTTATAAAACTCCAAATTGTACAAAGTTTTGAGGATTATGGATTTGTAAAGGGGAGTTATCGTTTTTTTCTTTGCCATATCAACCGTGTTTTTACGATTATCTACAAAATGATCTGTTATTTTGATCGATTTGCCAAAATGAAACGAATAAAACAAGCTGAACAATGAACAGGAGTTTATTAAAACAACTTTGGTTTGAAGGAAACAAGGAACCAATTGATATTTACAGTTTGGCCAATTTTAGTTTGCTTTTCCAGACACAATAAAAAGCGAATTAGGTTTTAATTCCTGGTTATTACGCACCGTTCCATGTTCCAAACTCATTAAGGCGTTAAGTCCCACCAGTTATAATTATGTCCTTGTGTTGGAGTCCATAAAGAGTCCGTAATTGTCCGATAATAATAAGGCGGAATTACAAAACATTACGCGCCTGTTCACATGAGCTTCAAGGAGAGAAGTGCTTTAGTTTGATTGGATTAAGCCTCACTTTTGTCAAATCTATCTTCAATAACATCTTTAACACCGTTTTAATGTTTAGATTGGTCTAGTTTTTCACGATTTCTAAGTTTTTCTTTCCAAATAAATCCAATTCAACCAAATAGTCGTCGTGCGTAAAAGTGTTAAAACGTCGCTCTTTTTTGTTGTTGTTTTCTATTTTTTCATCCAATTTATGTGTTTGTTCTGGGTTCAACTTTTCCATGTGTCAGTTTATGCGCAAAGTTTGATACGTGCAAAGTTAAAATGTTCACTTTTATCTGTTCAGTCAACGGGTTATTACATTTGGCATCTGTTTGTAAAGAAAACGATACTTGGATCAAAGAAGAACAATTACGCACGCGTTAGATCGGCGAAAGACTATTACTGCCAGATCATTAATCCATTTGGCACGTTTGGTTATGACGCGCAGACTTTTGTGCCAAATCGTTGTAGAAATAAGTCTATTTTTGTCGCACATTTCGTTACAATATGGATTTTTTTTCTCGTTCCAAAACTAAAGTCTTTATTGTTCTAAAATACGTTGCAATGGCCTTTATTCTGATGTGGACAGTGTTTGCCAAATAGATGGAACATTTTTGCGCATTTTGGGGCAAATAGCGGCGCGATGCTGATGCAAAAGTGACAAACTAAACAGACTAAAATCATACTAATGAAATTAAATCATGTATAAAACAATTTGAAGACACTAAATAGGCGCGTTGTGCATAAACGTTGCGTCATAAACTTTTTTTTGATTGTTCTCTTCGTTATAGTAAAACAAAACGCATCCGGGTCATATTAGAATTGTCTCTACCTGTAACTTTTTTTCTTTGTGTCTATTACGCAAAAACAGCTTCAGGTGTAAACTGAACTTTACGCAAACTGAGCTCTGCGCGCGCTGGTAAAGCAGGGCCTGGTCTGGGTCTGGGCTCCTTCTTAACAAATAGTTTGACGATTTGATTTCGTGCTGGATTTAACTTGACACACACACACACACACACACACACACACACACACACACACACACACACACACACACACACACACACAGGACATTTCAGTGCGTAAAACATAACATTTATTACAGCCATCACAGCGTGCGTGTGTGAAGTGCGTCTTCAAACGACAAGACAAGATTAAAACTGATGCTTGGTGTTAAATGAGCCTAAATGATGTCGAATGTATAACCTGGAAAAGAAGGATAACTATTATGGGCCAATTATTGTTTTTGAATAAGAGACAAAAACATAAAGGACAAAACCCACACTATTGTTAGATCAAGCCCTTTTTTCCTGAGGTCAGTGACAGCATCTGCACTTTACGGCTTTACGTGAGACAAATGACGTAGAAAACTGCTCCAAAAAGTAATGAGTAAAACTTTCAGCCATTTTTAACAATAAGATATTAGAAAAAACTCGACAGGTCTGTTTATCTTTCAAATGCGCAGGAGCCAAAGTAACAATCGGCAGCTCAAACCAAAATACAAGTCAAGAAAAACTGTCCAAACATAAGTTACTGGCCGCCTCTGCTCTTTACTTAAACTAGCTTTGGTCAAATGTACTCCACAGTTGTTTATTTCCTCTAAACGTGAAGCCAGAGTCACTCACCGGCCTCGTGCTCGTCCATGTCTCCGCGCGCCTCCTCTTTCCTCCGCGCCACCGCCGCCGCTTCTGACGTGAACAGATCCCGCGGCTCGTGCTCGCCCCCGTGACCCCTCGTGAGCGCGCTGAGGTAGGCCAGGTTGTCCTCGGGCGCGTCCACGTCGTGAGGCTGAAACGGGGGCGCGCAGGGGAAACATCTCTGCTGCTGCTGCTGTTGTTGTTGTTGTTGTTGCTGTTGTTGTTGTTGTTGTTGCTGCTGTTGTTGTTGTTGTTGTTGTTGTTGCTCTAGTTTGAGGATGTCTTTGACGGAGAAGGGCGTGGACGCGCTCTGCAGCACCACGTCCTCCATGTCCCACAAAAAACTCGCGTCCAACTGCGGTTTGTTCATCAAGATCCAGGGACGGGCCGCGCCGAGAAGACGTGCGTAAAAGACACCCCTGACTCCAACACTCTGTCCAAATGTTCACAGCAGGGTCGATTTGGGAAGTTCAGCCCAGTTGAGCATTTTATAAAAGTAAAAATGAGTGCATTCGTGGGTAAATGGATCCAAAAGAACCTCAAAAACTTCTATAAAAAGCAAAAATGTTTAAAGCTGTGGGTAAATGAATCCAAATGGAGTGTTTTAAACTGCCAAAATGTGTACAAAAGAACAGATTTAAAAGGTTCAGTCCAGATGGTCAAAATAGAAAAAGTGTTTCCAAAAGAATCTCAAAAACTCCTTTAAACTGCAAAAATGTTGGAACACGTGGGTCAAGGATAAAAAAGAAAGAAAAAAAAAACTACTAAACTGAAAAAGTGTTTACAAAAGAATGGATTTTTTTATTGTCCAGTTGGTTATTGTACAAAACTGTATTAAAAATGTATTGGATTAAATGAATCCAAAAGAATCTCTATAGTACAAAAACCGTTTTAATGTGTGGCTAAATGAATCCCAAAAACTCAAAATGTTCTTTACACTGCAAAAATGTTAACAGGACTGGATTTTTAAAAATGTCCAGTTGATTATTGTAGAAAAGTAGCAAAACTGTATAAATACACGGGTAAATGAATCCATAAGAACCTTTATAGTACAAAAAAAAAACTCCTTGTAACCAAAATAACCTTAAAAAAATTAAATTGAGAACATGTTTACAAGAAAGAACATGTTTAAAATGTTGTCCAGTTGGTCATTGTACAAACATATACAAATCTAGACCTATAACGTTTTAATTTTCAAGGGTAAATTGGTCCAAAAAAGTCAGAAAACACTAATTTAAACTCTAAAACTCCCCAAACTGTGCAACAAAGAAGGGATATTTAAATGTATTCTGTTACTTACTGAACAAAAGTAGCAGAAAATGTATAAAAATGTGTGTAAATGACTCCAAAATAATCTCATAAACTCATCTAAAGAGATCGTGTATTTACAAATGTGTCCAGTTTGTCATTTTACAAACTTAAAAATAAAAAGACGCTAAAACTCAAAACTCCTCTTTATAAGAAAAATAAATCCTACAGGTGTGCACTGAAGTGGGGACAAAAATACAGCGTCAGAACCGAACGATTTGATCAAAAATGTGTGCGTAAAAGTCCAACAAAACATTCAGCAGCGCCATTCAAAAAGTGCACGCCTTTCAAGAAGCAAAACGACAACAACAACGTCGACTCAAACCAACACAAAGTCAAATAAAGTCACATTTACAAGCGTTTACGTTCAGATTAGACCAGTTTCCCACAATATGAAAAGAAAAACATGCGTAAAAGATGAGAAAACTGAACAATGATGTACAAAAAGTGTTAATGAAGTGATTTGGTTTGGTTTGCAGCGTGTTTTGAGCGACAATTACAAGTTTTCTCACGTTGTTTTGAGATTTAACGTTAATTTTCTGCTGCTATTGATCCAATAAACATGCAATAATTCCTTTATCTAAATATGGAAACCCACCACAAGAGTTTACATAATTGTACGCTGAATATTTAACAGTATTTCAGCCAGAAAGTTTGTCAAATGTTTCTTTGGTCGTGATTCGAAAAGCTTTATCTAATCTCCGTCTGCGACAAAAAACACTTTAAGCCTTTGACGAACGAGTTTAAAATGACTCACAAAACCTGATTTAGTCCAACATTAAAGTGAATAATTTTAGAAGGAAACAGTGAACAAATTCAGAAATGTATATGGAAATAATTGCAATTAATAAATAAAAAAGATAATGTCTGGTTGTGTTTTTTTGGCAAATGATCGCACAAATTAAACTATTTCAATTAAACGTTTACTTCCAGTTTGCTAAATACGTTCAGATGATTTTTGTTGCTCCAAAAATGCACAAACCAAACCGATTTCTAAACAATAATTCTGCAAATACTAATAGTTTGAGTAAGAAAGCGTTATTTAGTTAAGTAGTTTGCCCTGGATATTATCGTAAATTGAAATAAGGAGAGTTTTTCTAATATTTAGCATCAAAATAAGTGGCTCTTGTGGGAAATTTTGAAAGAAATTTGGGAGAAATTGTCCAGAACAGACAAAAATGCAGCGACAAAAGCAAAACATAGATAAACAGTCTTGACAAATTACACTTTTCAATGTCTGTTTTTAGAAAGTGCTGCCTTTTTTGGCCATTGTCAACTCGAAATGCAAACGTTTCTCACTCAAAATAGCAAAAAAAAGCTGAAAATGGTCAAACCCTTTGCTTGAACTGTCCGTCGACGTCGTTTCATTCACGATTCGACGCAAAAAACATGTCAGAAACGTCCAAAACGCCTTCAGAAGATCTTCACGTCGAGTCTTACATCATTCCAACTCCAAACACTTCAAATATCGTCCCAAAAATAACTTACTGGAGACGCTCGGCGCATCGACACAGCCTCAAATGTCTCTGGGCGATTTTGGGACAGAGAAGACGTCGCTCCGGAGCTCGTGTTTGGAGGTTTTTTGGAGTAAATGCAGCCCAAACGTGAGCGAGCGAGGGGTGCGAGGGGTGCGAGGGTCCCGGGTCGCAGCGGTGAATGCTGGTGGGACATTAGAAAGGGGCAGAAAAGGTTAGAGGAGACGAGGAGACGAGGAGGGAGGAGTTAGGAGCAAAGAGGCGGAAGAGGGAGCGAGGATCTGAATGGACTTGTAATGAAAAGGGCTGGAGAAGCGAGGAGTTTGGAGCGGCTGCTGCAGGAGCTTGAAACTATTTAAAGGAGACACGTTGAGTTTATGCAGGTGACATTGTGAATTTTAGAGAGCGGTGAGTGGCACAAACACACCAGAGTCAATGGTGAGTGATGACATTTTCTCTCAAAAATATGAAATGGGAAAATAAAATATGAAAAAGCTGCTGAAGTTTGATAATAAATATTAAAGTCTACAACTCTTTGTAGTTTGAATCTGACATCTAAAAAAATAAAATCCTGTAAACAGTTGTAGAAAACCAGACAAACATCAGGAACAGCAGCTGCGCTCACATCAGTCACTGACACCAGCCCAGGCTCCAGAAAAATATGATCATAATTTAGGTTTTTGTGATTCCATTGTATTATCTATTGTATGTTTTTGTTTTCAAAATACGTACAAAAAGTACGTCTGTGGAAATGTTCACTTTTTAGGTTTTTGGAAATGATGCTGCATGAGTTTGTCAATGGAAAATGTACATTTCTCACATTTTACAAATGATGTTACATTAGAATGTCAATCAAAAACTTACACCTTACAGTTACAATAACAAACCCTCACCACAACACAGACTATAATCATAATTTACAAAACATAATGTGTAGGTCCTCCACAACTGAACTACTACTTACTGAACGTATTTGCAAAACTTAACATGTATACGCTTTCCATGAATGTACTTATTGAACATATTGTGGCAACAAAAACGTACAATAGCTTTGTAAATGCATAAATGTATGTTATGTACATATTTTTCTGGAGACTCTGCTGCAGCCACAGACTTTGGGATCACACACACAGTTCAACTCTTTGTAAGTGTTGAGGAAAGTCATTTTTGTGCGGCAGTTGAATTGTCCTAAATCTCCAGCTGCCGTCATCAAACAAACTAGCAAAGCTCTGCACAGTTGGTGCAACAACGAGAGACTACTTTCAGTTTAAAAATGTACCATAAAAATTTAATTTGAGCAAAACAGCTTTGTGGGGAAAAATGAGGCATAAAAAACCAAAGAAACACATTTTATCCCATAATTCTGCCGCTCATTACTGATATTATTGTACAGTGAGACTTTAAACACATTATCAACCAAATAAAGGTCGAAATATACCAACTGAAGGCCTTTAGATAGATATGATTTACAAATAAAGAATAAAAAGGTATTTTCATAAGTGTTTTAGAGTCTTTATTAGGTTGTTAGAATATATGCTAATTTCGTTGCTAATTGCTAACAGTAACAAACTACACAAAACACTTTTACAGGTGTAATGTTTTCTATCGAGGCTGGTGTAAACAGCCCTGGATTTTCATAGTTTGCGATGTTCAGAGGCTAACGCTAACTCTCCCATTGAAAATGCATTGCGCTAATACATGGAAAGGTACCAGGCTAATGGAACGCCATGTTTTGTTTACAAACACTGGATGGATCTATATTTTGCTTAATTCAAAACATGACTAGGATTATATTTTACAGTCAGTTAAAGGGCCTGTACCTGATTTTTTTTAAATTTACTTTAGTTAAGATAAATTCTCTTTATGTCACACATTATTTTATAGAAACAACTTCATGGAAAGAGGTTCTAATGTATAATCTGTGCATTTTATAAACGCACTTTGTTTGGAAAAAACTAGTGCAGAAGTGTTTGCAAGGGTCACCGCTTTTCAGCCAATCAGGCACATTGTACACTATGAATCATGGGAAAATAACCGCCTGACACTGTCCTAGACTGTGATTCTCTGTCATGATGCAGTTTCAAAAATGCTAAAAGCTAATTGTAAGAAGAATTAGAGGAACTATATGGAAACAACTGCATCAGACTATTCCAGACAGTCGCTTCTGAGTCATGGAGCAATATTGAGTGACAGGAAGGACTATGTGGGCGGGGCTAACGGTTCAAACAAAAACATGTTCCTGTCTCACGGTTCAAAATCAGGTACAGGCCCTTTAATGGTTGCAGCCCTAAATGACAGTACACAAAGAAATTATTATTTTGGAGCAGGATTGTCATAAATTTGACCAAAGTAAGACTAACGTGACATCAGAACAATATTATTCAAGTAAAAGAATCCAAGAAATTGCTCAAGGAGAAGAGAAACAAAGTAAAAGAAGGTCTCTGTTTTTTGTTGTGGCCCTGTGAGTCATAACACTTAAAAAGTTCTTTTAGCATACCACTGGACATGTCGTTTGTCTATTTAATGTGAGTGAGCATTTCGATGGATGGTGGGCAAATGTTTGGAAACTGGACACAGACAAACACAGATTTATAAATAAATTTAGACGGACAAAAAAGTTTTCCCTTCCCGTGTTTGGTCAGTGGGACGAGGAGGAGACGCTTTTTTAACTCCAGTCTGTATCTGACAGAAGTAAGAATAACCTTAAACCTTGATAACGGCCTCTGAAACGATTAACATTCTTCTGTTCATCTGCTGCTATCAGCTCCGACCGCCGAGAGACACAGAGAGACCTGCAGCCGGGAAACAGAGAGAGAAGTGGAAGGAGAGAAAAGAGTGAAACAAAGATGATGGGAAAGACGGGGAGAAAGAAAGAACAGCAACACGCTCATAATTTTAAAACTTTTCAATGGACAGACTTTCTCCTAAACTCTTTTTTTTTTTTGCTTTTAACCATTATTTCCTTCATCAAAAACATCTGGAGTTGTATTTAGCTTCATTCACACTTGTCTGATTAATCCCATTTACAAGGTTCTCCTTCTGAGCCTCAGAAAATACACGGTGTCAAGTTTCCAGATTTATGACACGTGTACAGATCCAGACGTGTTCTGAGTGTTTTTCACAGGAGAATCATAGTTTAGTAATGAATTATTGTGGGACAAATATTCTGCATTATTTGTGTTATTGTGATATTTGCTCTTGAGTAACTTATACTTTCACATGTGTCTTCTAAAAGCACACGAGACATTATTGGAGTCAGGCATTTCCCACATCAGGATTTGTGTTAGCATTCCATCTATTGGCAGCTGAGGGAATTGCCATGGGGAAATAAACAAAAGCTAGTTTGTCCCGACATGCTAATGTAAGCACGCAGTTGTAATGTATGTGATTCATTCATTCATTCATTCATTCATTCATTCATTTTCTACCGCTTATTCCCGTTAGGGGTCGCGGGTGACTGGAGCCTATCCCAGTGACTTTGGGCCTTAGGCGGGGTACACCCTGGACAGTGGCCAACTGGTCGCAGGGCTGACACAGAGAGACAGAGACAAGGACAGACAACCATTCACTCTCACATTCATTCACTAGGGACAATTTAGAGTTCTCAATTAACCTACACAGTCATGTCTTTGGACGGTGGGAGGAGCCGGAGAACCCGGAGAGAACCCACGGTAACACGGGGAGGACATGCAGACTCCACCCAGAGAGAGCGTGTGATGTTGGGTGGGTTCAGAATTCGAAACCACGATGTTGGGGTGGTGCGGGATTCGAACCCACGATCTCCTTATTGAGAGGCAGAAGCTCTAGCCGCTCTGCCACCGTGCACCCATGTATGTGATTTGTGGCAAAAATGCTCTGAACAAGTCTGTGATGATTTATGGAAATGCACAGAATCTCTTACTTTGACGCCACAAAACTGGGGAATTTGAAACTGGGTATTTTCTGAGGCTCCAATGGACCTTGGAAACCGAATTCATCAAACAAGCATGAATGAAGCAAAATACAACTTTTGAAGAGGAAACAATATTTTAATATATCTAAAAGAAAGAAAATCTAAGTTAGATTTGCTCAATATGTGTCCATTAAAGCAGAACTAAGTACATTTTTACTTTATTAAACGTCTTTGTAAGTGGTTTGGTTGCAAATGTATTTTTGGGGCATTTAAAGCTCCCGTTGTCGCCCCCTGCTGTCTCTGAGCGGAAAAACCAGCGGGAACTTTCCTGTCGCCGACCGAAGACAACTCTCCTGAGAAACCCTGGCTCTCTTTTTTTATATTTGGCGACATGAAATGTGTTTGTATGTGATTGTCCTTCCTGTTTCAATAAAAAGGAAGAGAAAAAATATCAATAAAGTTTTTGTTTTACTGGCTGTGTATTTTCATAAGAGACCTGCAGGTGGAGCTCTGTCTCTAAAGTTACTTAGTTCTGCTTTAAGTCCATAAATCATCACAGACTCGAGCATTTCTGAATCAAATCACGTTTAACTTTGTGCTTACATTAGCATTACCGGGGCAAACTAGCTTTTGTTTATTTCTCCTTGGTAACTCCCTCTGCTGCCAGTATGAGGCGCTAACACAAATCAGGATGAGAGAACGCCAGACATAGAAAGTAATATTCAATTCAGTGTTATTTTAAATCTGAAAACATGAGACGCCAAAGCAAAGAGAGCGCGTTTAAAAGACAAATACTGCAGAACGTGTCCTTCAAATACTTTATACTTTGTTCATTTCTCAATCTATTTCTCTGTACAGTTTCTGGCCTGTGGCTGTATTCGCTGAAGTATTTCCCGCCCGGGGCAGTGGTAGACTTCGGGGCGTCGCTCTCAGTCCGATCCTACATCATCGTGATCACGTCGTCATAAAAAAGGCCCAAACACAAAGTCACTGTTTAGACTGGTACAGCGCGCCTCCATTTACTTTAAATAAGCTTTAAATCCTCTGACGCCGAGCTGAGGGAGAGAACGAGAGATGGATGAGAGAAAGGAAAGAGAAAGACGTGAGGAGAGACGAGTAAGAAAAGATGAAGAGTCAGAGGATAGAGCTCATAACTATCGTGTGTTTTGAGACTGTTCTGTCATTCATAAATATTGAGTTTAAAGGTGCTGTACCTTTATTTATTTATTTATTTGATAGGGACAATGCACATTAATGAACATCAGTGTAAAACAGATGTAAATATGCCGGATTATTGCTACAAAGCTAGTTTTCATCCATAGACCCTAGGCAGGCAGATAGATAAAAAATTACAACATGCAACACAAATTCAAGGAAAAGTTAAGAGTCTAATGGTCACATGACTGGTTTGTTTTCAGCCATCGTTTGTGTTGACCTGATTTTTACTGTTTTGAAATGTGAATTGTGTTTTTATTCTATTTTTTTCCATCAGTCACATGTATCACTCACTTTCTTAATGCAGTCCCACCATCCTAATGTCATCCTGTTTATAAACACTTGTCTCTGAGTGAGTTTTGACATCCCGGGTAAAGCTAACAAACATTAGCATGCTAACGGCGCTTTCGACGACGCTTTTGCAATATATGTGGAGCAGCACAGATTTTACTTAATTAAATGCAAAAAAAATCAGTTAGATGATGAAGTAGTTCTGTTTTTCATGTTTCAAAACGTGAAAATCAGGTCGAGCGTCTTTAATGAAGCCTTGTGGACTGTTTTCAAAATTGATATTCCAATGGAGTGTAAAACTATTCACTTTATTCCTGAAGTTGTCGTACGCGCCGCCGTCTTGTTTCCGTTGTAGTTCACACGGAGCAGACGAACTCAACAGAAAATAAGTTCTACATGGACTAAAAAGACGTTTTCAGGAAATCGTTGCGTTGTTGACTTGTTGTTGCTCGTGTTCATTAAACATTTTACACAAATCAATCTACTTTATGTAACATTTTAGCGGCGAGACTTTTCCCTCGTTCGTCATTAGCTTTAACGGAGTTCTCGTCAAACGGAAGTGCGTTTACAACAAAAGTGCGTATCTGGCAAAATGTGGGCGGGGCAGAATAAGGTGAATATATCTGGGACATAAAACTCCAACAGTGGAAATGTTCAATGGATAATATTGGAATGACTTGTTTAAAATGACATGAGTTTATTATCAAGGACTGAAATGAAATTTGTCTTCTTTTTAAATACTTTGGTATAAGCTGCTCACCAAAACATGTCAAGGTAAAAAAAAACTTTTAAAAAACTACTTTGTCTTGGAAATGAACCAACTGAAGTGGGCTGAAGTAACTCTGGACATAGAGATGGTAAGATTATTAAATTGCTCAGGATGATGTCTCTCTTTTCACACAGATCTACATCACTTTGCTCTCTCTGTGATCTCTGGAGTTCAGGTGGGTGTGATTGACAGGTGGATTAGCCAATCAGAGACACGCCTGGTCCGTCCATATGAAAGCGACCATGGCTGCTTACGAGGGAAAAAGAAAGGCAAAAACTATTTTAAAAAACATTGAGTATTTTTGCAGAATCAAAGAGCGAAGTTTGATTTTGTTCTAATTGATAACCGTTCATTTCACATGCGTCACAGAAATATTCACCTTATTTAAGGACCACAACATTGAAAGTCATCACTAATTTATATATTACAAGCTCGGTTATTGTTACATTTTAGTACATTTAACAAAAGAAAAGAAGAAGAAAAGATTAGAAAGAAGAAGAAGAAAAGAAAAGAAAAAAAGAAGAAAAGATAAGAAAGAAGAAGAAGAAGGGATAAGAAAAAAGAAGAAAAGATTGGAAAAAAGAAGAAAAGATTAGAAAGAAGAAGAAGAAAAGATAAGAAAAGATAAGAAAAAGAAGAAAAGATTAGAAAGAAGAAGAAGAAAAGATAAGAAAAAAGAAGAAAAGATTAGAAAGAAGAAGAAGAAGAAAAGATAAGAAAAAGAAGAAAAGATTAGAAAGAAGAAGAAGAAGAAAAGATAAGAAAAGATAAGAAAAAGAAGAAAAGATTAGAAAGAAGAAGAAGAAAAGATAAGAAAAAAGAAGAAAAGATTAGAAAAAGAAGAAAATATTAGAAAGAAGAAAAGATAAGAAAAAAGAATAAAAAATTATAAAGAAGAAGAAGAAAAGATAAGAAAAAGAAGAAAATATAAGAAAAAAGAATAAAAGATTAGAAAGAAGAAGAAAAGATAAGAAAAGATAATAAAAAGAAGAAAAGATTAGAAAGAAGAAGAAGAAAACATAAGAAAAAAGAATAAAAGATTAGAAAGAAGAAGAAAAGATAAGAAAAAGAAGAAAAGATTAGAAAGAAGAAGAAGAAGAAAAGATAAGAAAAGATAAGAAAAAGAAGAAAAGATTAGAAAGAAGAAGAAGAAGAAAAGATAAGAAAAGATAAGAAAAAGAAGAAAAGATTAGAAAGAAGAAGAAGAAAAGATAAGAAAAAAGAATAAAAGATTAGAAAAAAGAAGAAAAGATTAGAAAGAAGAAAAGATAAGAAAAAAGAAGAAAAGATTAGAAAGAAGAAGAAAAGATTAGAAAGGAATGAAGGAAAGAAAATCTCCAGAATGTTGTCATAATTAGTTTTAAAACGTATTCTTGACATAATGTGGCGTATTATTACAAAATGTTGTTGATGAAGGCTTTATTTTAGTACATTTCATTTTCATAAACAAAGCGACTGGACCATCCTTGATAAATAAAAGTCAAATATAACGTGTTCTGTGCTGAGACATCTGTGACGTTTGGTACAAATTAAAGCTACAACAAAACTATCTTAAAGCACAGGGGCTCTCACCTGCAGTGGGTCCCGGAGACACCAGCGCCCTTCACCCCCCCCCCAGACCGACGCCCCTGGAGGAGACCGGCCCACTCTGAGAACAAACTGTGTGTGTTCTGTGTTCTGGACTCAAGCGACAGCATCACAACCTTTTGGTGTGAAACAGACACAACATGACGGCGCAAGGAAGGACCATGGACAAAAAGAATGTTTCAGAAAGACGGTATTCACATTATTCTGGAAGTTGTTGAAGGTGCAGTCGTTTAATTCACCTTATTCTGCCCCGCCCACTTTTGCAGTTTTTTGCCAGATACACACTTTTGTTGTAAACACACTTCCGTTTGACGAGAACTCCGTTAAAGACGAACGAGGGAAAAGTCTCGCCGCTAAAATGTTACATAAAGTAGATTGATTTGTGTAAAATGTTTAATGAACACGAGCAGCAACAAGCCACAACACAACGATTTCCTGGTCAGTCTGAAAACGTCTTTTTAGTCCATGTAGAACTTATTTTCTGTTGAGCTCGTCTGCTCCATGTGAACTACAACGGAAACAAGACGGCGGCGCGTACGACAACTTCAGGAATAAGGTGAATACAATTACTTTATTCCCCGTTTACATGGGAAAGATGAGCTCAACAGAAAATAAGTTTAACATAAATCCATCAACTTTATTTACTATTTTAGCGGTGAGACTTGCAAAAAGAGGCTAAAGTGGCTGGGGCAGAATAAGGTGAATTAACAATGTGACAATTTAGATGGATATCCTGATATTTAGAGTTTATTTTTGCGAGCCATATTTTGAATCTGTATTTATCTTGCAGGTTTAAATTTCTACTGCTGCTGTCTGTTATTTGTTAAAGCACTGCCTTCTATTCAGTGGCACAAAAAGTATGTTATTTTATTCTTAACGCCGCGACAGCAATTAGAACTAAATATTTCAGTTTCATTGGCGTTAAAATGTGGTTTTGAGCCGTTGGAACAGCAGAAGTGCAGCCGGAGTGAAAGTGTGTGATGTATGAGGGTTTTATGGCTGTTGTTTGGACAAAGAGGCTCCGCTGCAGCTCCATTAGACGCTCTTATCACCCGAGACTCTGCTCCAGCGTCAGCACAACCACAGCCACGAGTTACTGCAGTGAAGAATCCTGACACATGGATGGACTGAACCAGGACTGATCTAATCCAGGACTGAACCAGGACTGATCTAATCCAGGACTAAACCAGGACTGATCTAATCCAGGACTGAACCAGGACTGATCTAATCCAGGACTGAACCAGGACTGATCTAATCCAGGACTGAACCAGGACTGATCTAATCCAGGACTGAACCAGGATTGATCTAATCCAGGACTAAACCAGGACTGATCTAATCCAGGACTGAACCAGGACTGATCTAATCCAGGACTAAACCAGGACTGATCTAATCCAGGTTTGAACCAGGACTGATCTAATCCAGGACTGAACCAGGACTGATCTAATCCAGGACTGAACCAAGACCAAACTAAACCAGGACTGATCTAATCCAAGACTAAACCAGGATTGATCTAATCCAAGACTAAACCAGGATTGATCTAATCCAAGACTAAACCAGGATTGATCTAATCCAGGACTGAACCAGGATTGATCTAATCCAAGATTTAACCATCTTATTCCCGTTAGGGGTCGCGGGTGACTGGAGCCTATCCCAGTGTCTTTGGGCCTTAGGCGGGGTACACCCTGGACAGAGGCCAACTCTTCACAGCAAACACAGAGACAGACAAGGACAGACAACCATTCACTCTCACATTCATTCACTAGGGACAATTTAGAGTTGTCAATTAACCTACACAGTCATGTCTTTGGACGGTGGGAGGAGCCAGAGAACCCGGAGAGAACCCACGGTAACACAGGGAGGACATGCAGACTCCACCCAGAGAGATCGTGTGATGTTAGGGTGGTTCGGAAATCAAAACCACGATGTTGGGGTGGTATGGGATTCGAACCCACGATCTCCTTATTGAGAGGCAGAAGCTCTAGCCGCTCTGCCACCGTGCACCCAGGACTGATCTGTACTTTTAATATTAAATTCAAACATATAGTTTTTATCCACAGACTGTTGTCAGTTATTGTTCTAAGAGAGAACTGTGTAAAGACACAGATGCACATCATTAGTTTTAATCCTCAGAGGAGCTCCTGCAGGTTTGGACAGTTTTACTCCTGAATTTAACAAACCCTGACTTTGCCTTCACTTATCATCTCACTCCATATTTCTGAATGGTTTGATTCCCGGCCGGTCTGGTCTGGACGTTTACTGTGTGGAGTTTGCTTGTTCTCTTTATACTTTTCCTCCAGATGCTTCAGTTTCACTAAACACTAGAAACACGTTCAAAGTCAAGGGCCACAAGGACCGTTTGGTCGCTCTGAGCAATAATGATCCAAATGTAATCACATCATTATCTATTTAAACATTAGCATTTTGTAATTATTTCCCTTCTGAATAATCCACAGTTATTTAACTAAAGTGTACAATAATAACAGAATAATATCATAACAGGGGATACATGCCTTTACAGTTGTATTGTACCTATTTGGTTCACACGGTTCATACACAGTTGAGTTAGGATTAATCAGAATCTAATCTTAGAAGTGTAACAGGAGAGCATGTACCCTGTAATTACCATGTAATAACAGTCAGTGCATTTGTTTCAGTTACAGAAGCTGTTTCTAAGGACCACAACATTGAAAGTCATCACTAATTTATATATTACAAGCTCGGTTATTGTTACATTTGAGTACATTTAACAAAAGAAAAGAAGAAGAAAAGATTAGAAAGAAGAAGAAAAGATAAGAAAAAAAGAAGGAAAGATAAGAAAAAAAAAGAATAAAAGATAAGAAAGGAATGAAGGAAAGAAAGAAACGCATTTAGTCATAATTAGTTTTAAATCGTATTCTTTACATAATGTGGCGTATTATTACAAAATGTTGTTGATGAAGCGATAATTTTTTTCTAATTTTCATAAACAAAGCGACTGAACCATCCTTGATAAATAAAAGTCAAATATAATTAATAAATGTTTTCTGCTGAGACATCTGTGACGTTTTGTACAAATTATGGCTGAATTACGTCTTTTTTCCCCCTCAGTCTTTCACTTTCTGTCACTGTCCCTTGAGTTACATTTAGTTTCATTCGTGCTTGTCGTATTCTCTGGCGTTGCTTTCAGCTCCAAACTGTAGATGAAGCGTTAAAGTGCACAAGACGGGTTTTTACGATTTATTTGGTGGAATAAAACCTGTTGGCAACGTATACGATAGTTTTACACCAATCGAGAGCCAGTTTATGAAGGAAAGTTGAAAAATATGTTGAAATTTACAGGAAGTAAATGACCACACACTATGGAGACACACGAGGGACAATTTACAACCAAGAATCACTTTTTTTGGATCTTTTAAATATTAATTTAACAAAATACAGATGCTCTCGTACATTTTTATTTGTTAAATAATAATTCCTGTGACATTAGAGGAGTTTTGACATCATGGTTGCTAGGTAACAGTGTGATGCCATGATTTACAACCAGGAAGTACAAATTCAAACCTAAAAAAATCATAGAACTATAAAAAAAACTGGAAGATGAATCCAAAATGGCACCCTGTTCCTCCCTGTGCCCTGAGCTCATTGGCGCATGACCCCAAAAAAATGTCTTACTTCCGCATTTACTTCCTGATACGAGGCTGCCATCTTTGTTTTACTTCCTGATACGGAGGCGGCCATCTTTGCTTTAGGGCACCACGTGACGACAATCCCCCATGATGCTTTGAGCGACGTGAACGACCAGCAGCTGCAAGTTTTTGTGTTAGCGTTAGCTTGTGTGATTGTAATTGTGTTCTTCATGTTAGACACACGTGAAAGCGTCTGAAATGAAATAAAATACAACTTACAGGTGTCTCTAGTCGAGCCTTTTCCACGAGCTTCTGTTTGTATCGTCTGACGCTCGTTCACGTGACTCGCACATGTTTGTGTGACGTCACTTCATATAAGTAGAAAAAAGGTATTAAAGAACATTTCCTTCTATTTTATTTAAATACAGATAATAATTCAGTCCTGTCTGCAATTATAATGTGCAATTATAGAAAAAGGCTGGTTCCAAGAGGCTGCAGTACCTCGCACGGCCACTAATCAATCTGGGACACGGACAGAGGGGGCGTGTCTTATCCAGTTCATTTAATACATCCATGAAAAAAATGGCCAAACTGGGATAAAAATGGTTAATTCTTTAGCAGAATCTTGAATATATTTATCTTAACTGCGCTCTGATAAAATGAATACTCCAACCTGTCACTTTAAGCTCCAGAACGACAAACACGAAGCGACGCGGCGTTAAATAAAGTCTGACAAAGCTCCAGCTCACGTCGCGGCGCTGTTTGGCCCAGAGTCACGTGACCTCAGTAAATCTCCCGGAGCAGAGTCTGGTCCGTCTCAAACTCGAACCAGGGACTCCGCATTATTTATGGACAAACTTTCCAAACGCCGAGCCATAATTTTGCCGCCAGACGACTTCCAACTCTGCTCCGGCCGGTTTTATGGTGATTAAAGAGGTGCTTCACAAACTTTACAAGACAAAAAATGTTTACGCATTAATTACAAACCGCAAGTGGACATCAGTTGTTTATTTGTTGACCTTTGTGCGACCAGGAAATATTGATCAGTCGATAAATACTGCCTTTCCACTTGAACGTTTCCTCTTTTTGCTGCAGTGATTCATGGAAATCCTTTGTCCACTAAACATCCTCCTGAAAGTCCAGACGTGAGAAACATTTGTCCTTTTCACTGAACCCAGGTTAAGATGGACTAGGACAACTTTTTTGTCTAACTATAACAAACTATAACAAAATACATTGATCCAAAATATCCTTACTTTTGATGTGGACCTGGTTTATAACAGATTAGTAACAGAGATATAAAATAAAATAACAAAGTAAATTTTAAAATAAATAAACACTGAGTTGAAGTGAGGGCTGGAGAAAACGTTGTCCTGTGACCTGATGAACCAATGTCCAGTCCAAGTTGAATTTAAACATTTGAATCTTCGTCTTCGTCTTCTTCCGCTTATCTGGGGCCGGGTCGTGGGGGCAGCAGTCTAAGCAGGGAATCCCAGACTTCCTACACCCCAGACACTTCCTCCAGCTCCTCCGGGGGGATCCCGAGGCCACAGAGACATAGTCCCTCCAGCGTGTCCTGGGTCTTCCCCGAGGCCGCCTCCCGGTGGGACATGCCCAGAACACCTCCCGAGGGAGGCGTCCAGGAGGCATCCGGAACAGATGCCCGAGCCTCAGCTGGCTCCTCTCGACGTGGAGGAGCAGCGGCTCTACTCCGAGCTCCTCCCGTGTGACTGAGCTCCTCTCTGTCTCTGAGGGAGCGCCCAGCCACCCAGCGGAGGAAGCTCATTTCGACCGCTTGTATCCGCGATCTCGTCCTTTCGGTCATTACCCAGAGCTCATGACCAGGTGACAGAGGAACATAGACTGACGGTAAATCGAGAGCTTTGTCTTTCGACTCAACTCTCTCTTCACCACAACGGTCCGATACAGCGCCCGCATCACTGCAGACGCTGCACCGATCCGCCTGTCAGTCTCACGCTCCATCCTTTTCTCACTCACATTTGAATCTATGACTTTTGTTGCTGTTTTTACATTATTTTCTGGTAGAAATTTACTCAGCTCGCAAGATGGCCGCCGCAATCGCCACGGCAACAGAATCCACAATCTTTCTTATCAAGTCAAGTCAAGTCAAATTTATTTATAAAGCACATTTAAAAACAACCACAATGGCCTAAAGTGCTGTGCAGACACAAAATAAAATACAATAAGACAAAACAGAGCCTGCAGAAACGAGCTAAAATAAAATAATGCAATACAAATGATAATATTCACCTTATTCCTAAGTTGTCGTACGCGCCGCCGTCTTGTTTCCGTTGTAGTTTACACGGAGCAGACGAGCTTAAAAGAAAATAAGTTCTACATGGACTAAAAAGACGTTTTCAGGTCTCAGGAAATCGGTGCGTTGTGACTTGTTGTTGCTCGTGTTCATTGAACATTTTACAAATCAATCTACTTTATATAATGTTTTAGTGAGAGACTTTTCCCTCGTTGGCCATTTGCGTGAACAAGTCCCTTTACTACAAGAGAGCGGATCATAGATGTATTAAATGAACTGGATAAGCCCCGCCCCTCGGTCTGTGTCCCAGATTGATTAGTTGTAAAGACTGTCTGATTGTTTTATGACAATTATTTCACTTAGATATTTTAGTTCGTTTTTGTTTGTTTTTTTTCATTTTAAGTCTTTCACATGTTTCAGAGACATCCAGCACAAACCACTGTTCACAGCCTCATTTTATTTGATTCATTTATTTTAGAGACAGAATCAGAGCCCATGTGGTGAATGTTCTTTCATTCTGGCACAGTTCATCACGTCTTCTTTAGTTAATTCCACAAAATGTTCTTCTGAAAGACACACGGGAGATACATTCACCAAAGCTGGAGACAAACCTCTGAAGAAGGAGCAGCCCAAACATGTCGGTGAATGCATCTCCTGCTCATGTGTCTTTAAGAAGAACATGTTGTGAACGCAGCCTCAGTGTGTTTGGAAACCTGTTGTTGTTGTTGTTGTGTCCTCGGGCCAGACACTTTACCCCGATTACCTCAGAATCTGGCGTGTGATTGTGTTGTGTGAATGGTTGTAAGAAAAAAAAGTTGTGAACGACAGGAAATAGCGAGAAGTTTAAAAAAGGAATCCCATGTCGTTGTCATCGATGCACACAATTCCATCCAAAATGCAGGACAATCACGTCCAAAGAACACAATTTTCTACACATTCATTTAAAGTTAAAGTTTTTCTTTTTTTTTGTAAATGTAAATTAGACATGTTTTGGTTGCTAGGTAACAGTTGGGGAATCACTTCTACCTGTTGTTCATGTCCAAACCAGGAAGTAACATCATAAACTTACACAAAACTGTCAAACTGTGGAGAATTTTTAAGGGCTTTTTTATACAAATTTTAAAAATAAATGCTGGTTTACTTGACTTTTAACTTTTGTTGTTTTTAAGTAGTACATTTAGTCTTTTCTGCCAAAGAGTGTCTTGTAAAAGCAGCAGTTTGTGACAAAATAAGACCTTTTGTGTATTCGTCAAACTCAAAAGCCTACAGCCGCGCTCTGATTGGCTGTGCTTGGGGCGGTCCCTCTACTGTCACTTCGCCGTCTGAAAAAGCTGTTCTAAAGCCACGTACGCACCTCGAAATGTCAATATCAATGTCAACTTTATTTCTAGAGCACATTTACACCAACACCAGCTGCCCAAAGTGCTTCACCTGCACATCGTGGTAAAAAAACACACAGTAAAGTACAACATTATTACAAACACAATTAAATAACAGTTCACTTGTGTTAAAAGCCAAAGCAAAGAAATGTGTCTTAAGAGCAGATTTAAAAGACTCTAGTGATGGAGCAGCTCTGATCTGTAGAGACTGTGATCTGCAGCCACAGCAAAGGCCCGTCTCCTCGAGTTTTTAATCGGGATCTAGGCACATTCAACAACAACTGACCCCCTGACCTCACTGATCTGGCCGGGACATGAGCTGTTAAAAGTTCAGACAGGTATTCAGGGGCCAATCCATTTAAAAACGAACATCAAAATCTTAAAATCAATCCTGAATTTGACAGGAAGCCAGTGAAGGGAGGCGAGCGCTGGGGTAATGTGTTCACGCTTTCTTGTCCCTGTCAGCAGGAGGGCAGCAGCATTTTGGACCTGCAGGAGGCTCTGTAGGGAGGACAGGTCCAACCCACAGTGCAGCGAGTTACAATAATCAAAGCGAGACGAAATAAACAAGTGAATAACTCGTTCAAAGTCACTGGCTGAAGGTAAGCCTTAACTTTACTTAAAGGGCGTATGACGGGTTTCTATGATTTTCTAATTTTGACTTTATTTAGTGTATTAATACTTGTTGTAAATAGAAATTATAGTTTTACACCAATCAGGTGACTGTTTGTGGAAAAAAAGTTGAAAAACCTGTTGAAAAATACAGGAAGTAAACGAACTAAACACATCACAGTGGGGAGACAAAGATTATGCATCATTTACACAAAATACACTACTTTTTTGACCCTTTAAACATTAATTCAACAAAATAAAGGTGTTCACATTTATTTTTATTTGTCAAATCAAAATAATGTGACATTAGATGAGTTTTGGCCCAGTTTACAGTGTTGTTGCTATGGTAATTTCCTAGCGTGATGTCATCATTTACAACCAGGAAGTCAAATTAAAAAGCTAACAATTGTGAAAACTGTGTAAAATTTGTAAAGAATTTTAGCTAATTTTGAAATATGTTTATCTGAACTACATTTTGGTTAAATGAGTCGTCCAACCTGTCATGGGCCCTTTAATGTTCTGAACTGGTAGAAGCCGGCTTTGATAACAGAATTTATTTGCTTGTCCATTTTGAAAGAGTTGTCCAGAATCCCACCAAGAAATAAACCCATGCAAATTTGAACAACGTGCCCAAGGTTTTGCGAGAACTAGAGACAAGTCCGACAGATTTTGTGCGCTTCCTGTTTCACGGCGCACGATGAGGTTCCCGACGCTTTAATGAGACGAGCAGCCGATCATCTGTCATCTACCGCTCATTTGTGTCCCGGGCCGGTGCGTTTCCCTCTCGGCTCAGGATTGTTTACCGAGAGGAAGAGTCTGTGTCCGGCCCCTGATCCCGAGAGGCTCCTGGTCTGGGACGGTCCTGGTTCAGTCCTGGTTCAGTCTGGACTCTCCCAGGGTTAACTGCAGGACATCAGACTGTTGGGTTTGGAGTAAGGATTATTTTGCTTTCACTTTCACTTTGAGATAATGTTGTGATTGTTGTTTTGGAGATCTGCAAAAGTAGGACTATACTGTCTAATAAAACTGTTAAAAGAGACAGAAACGTCAAGTGTAATGTCCAAAACAAAGAGTTATTTTATGGTTCATTCACGTTTTGTGTGACACTTGAAAATACCAAAAATATCTTGTATAGAATTAACAAAAGGAAATTTAATTCTGTCAGCCGCACAAAAGTTTTAAGAGTTAAGAAGAAGTTTTGTCGTTTATCTGTGGCGCTTCTTCAGTTCGTCACAAAAGTAGTTTATTTATTGTCTATTGTTTTATTTAGATGACTATTTATTTAACCTTAACTTTACACTGTTTTGAGTTATAATATTTTATTGTGTTTTTGTCAGTGTTAATGTGGCTGAAAGACTGCATTGAGGGCCCAGAAAGTCACAACTGAAATGTCCTTATTACCATTTCAGTCAGTTATAACTTTTTGACTGATTAAGGTGAGACGCTGCAGGTGAATGGGAAAAAAACCTTAAATTTAAAGACATCAATTGTAAACTTCTCCTGTAGTTTAGTCACATAAATGTAAGAAAAGAATATTACAAGTTTTTCTTTTCAGAAATAACGCATTTTATGTGTAAAAAGGACCAAAATTAAACATTTCAATCTGCAAAATGGACAGAACCAGGTTTAAATTTCTTCATTTTGTTCATTGGTTCATTCATTTGGTTCATTTTGTGCACAGATTAGTTACATCAAATATTTACAGAGTGGATTTTGGATTTCTACTTTAGTTTTGGAGTAAATTAAATCTGACTGAAAATTGCCCTTAATCAAATTTCGCCTATTTATTTATTTTTTTTTTTTTTTTTTTTTTACTTAAAAATTTAGTAAATCAGTTTTATAATTAGATATCATAAATTCCTTCTGTAAGTTTCGTCAGATTCTTGTTGAGTCCAAGACTGTAAAGTTTGGAGCGACTTTAAGGCTGATCTTTATGTCTCGAGGGAGAAAAATAAATTTTAAGAAAACGACCTTTGAAGTTACAATGTCCCAGAGAAATCTATGGATGAAGTGGATTCAATGGAAGAATAAAACATCTTTAGGAGCAGATTGGTTTGTTGTTTGTTGTTTCCACATGAAAGTCGATATGAGAGAGAGAAAACTGACCAAAAAACAAAATATTGGGAAAAAAAGGAGTTTTGCCTGCAGTGTCTGGCCTTAAACCAGATCTTAGCTTTGGTCTGTGCTCTCAGTGACTATTGCTTGAATGAAATTAGTCCTCAGAGTGTTTTTTTAAAGAAATAAATGTCAGTGATGGAAAGTAACAAAGTACAGAAGTAAAAGTGCTGTACTTAAATAAACGTTTTGGATTTCTTCACTGTGCTTAAGTCTTTTTACAGTGGATACTTTTTACTTTTACTTCACTACATTTGAGACCAAGTATCTGTACTTTTTACTCCACTACATGTTTTAACTGTGACTGAAAAGTAAAAAGTACTTTTCATTTTGTTTGAGGGTTATTTTCTCGTTGATGGTGACGTTTTGCCTCAAGGTTTTGAGTTAAAGCTCAACAACAAACAAACAAACATTTACAGAAAATTCTCTAAAGAAATGACTTCGAGTAGACCTTTTCAGACCAAAATTAAGTACAATTCTATGCCAAATTTATAACATTTAATCCATAAAACTGGTCTCATAATCTGCATGAAATACTTTTACTTGTTACTCATTTACTTCAACACGTTTACTTAAGTAGATTTTTAAATGTGATACTTTTACTTTAGTAGTTTTTTCCTTATGTATCTGTACTTTTACTTGAGAAACAAAACTTCTTCCACGGCTGAATACATTTAAAGGACGACAGTCACCTGAGCCGCTTTTTGAACAAACAAATCCCCCAAATTCAGTCCAATCCCGGTCCCACCACTTCCACCAGACGCAGACGGATTTGTTGTTTTGATTGGACGATATTCAGCTCTCCTCTGGTGTCAAATCGGAGTGTCGGGCGGGCGTGGAGAGTGCGGGTTACGTTTCTGAACCCGATCGCGCTGTAACCCAAGTCCCTAATGAGATGTCCGACAACTCATTACCAGCAGCGGCTCGAGAGGCGCATCTTCACCGCTGTGTGTGCTTTGTCTGGAGCCACAAAGGCCCCGGGATCCAACCACAATGTGCGACATGAGACGGGATTAGGACTGAAACGGCCTCCTGATGAGACAAGATCAGATACGACAGATCGGGTGACGACGACGACGACGACTTCAGGCGCAGCAGGTGAACGGGAAACTCTCACATTCACAGATATCAATTTGAGACGTCTTCAGTGCTGAACGGATAAATAACATGCAAAATTGACTTTTCTGAGCTTTTCCGTCATCAAAAACACACCTGGAGTAGCATTTAGCTTCATTTACGTTTGTTTATTGATGCTGGTTTGTAAATAGTCTCTCAAACACTGAAATGAACTCCTTGGACGTGTGACGTAGATGATGACGTCATTTATCCCAGAATCTTAATTACTCTCCAGACTCGCGCTGAACATTTCTTCCGTCTAATCTCGATACCTACAACTTAATCAGATCCACTCTTTACTGTAATGCATTGTGGGTATATATTTACATGTGTGTAATTGCCTCTGCTGCCAGTAGATGGAGCCACAGCTAAGTCAAAATGGTATGTCCCAATGCAGCGATAAAGTTATATTGTTCTTTGTAAAAGCATTTTATTTTTATTCAAAAACATGAGATGTCAAACTGAAGACACTCAGGAGCAGTTTAAAGGCTCATCTTTTTCCTTTAAAATGACTTGGAGTCTTAATTTTTCTCTGGATTTGAGTAGTTTTGACTCAATGAGATTTAATTGTTGATGTGATGCAGAATATTTCACTGGTTTCAGCTTATTTCTCACTGATTATGTGATAATCTACCTTAAAGAAAATAAATTTGCCACTGTAGAAAGTTAAATTATCTTGGTAATTGGTAAAGTAAAATAATCTAGTTCAAATAAATAGTTTTAACTAATCCGAACCCTTCAGCACATCTGAAATTAAGATTGATATCCTGAAATCAAGACATTTTAACTCGTCCAGAAAAGTAGAAATATGTAGTAAAGCATTACAGTAAAGTGTTTCATCATGTAATGTTTTCATGTTGAAATAAGGTATTTTATGTGTAAAAATTGTCAAAACTGCACAGGGCCTGAGCCCCAAACGCTGTCACGGTCTCTGTGCTGCGAAGCCGCAAATATCACCCAGGATTTAAGAAATATTTGGAATTCTGCTGGAGGGAACTTGGTACAAAGTTCCTTACACTCTACAAAGCTCCACTTAAACAGAATGTGGGCGCGTCACAGTCATTTGCAGCGAGTTGAGAGAGCGGAGCACGACGAGCGCGGCGGCCGTTCGATGAAGCTTCTTATAGTATTTGATTAAAATAGATCTTGGCATAGAAATTCAAACGTTTCCCCATTTTTTGGGGTTAAAACTTTAATAAGTTTAGTATTAGACATCCACAAATCCTTCAGTAGAGTCAGTTAAATTTCAGTTTGAGTGTGTAAGGGCTACAAGGGGGTTATCTTTATGTGTCTCGTTTTGGACCGAGGCGCTGGTCCAGCTTCATTTTCCACTAAATAGGGCTAGTTTTGTTTTTTCCCTAATTTTTATTGCATTTCAGCCAAGATTTTTGATGCATCATACAAAAGGATTTATTGAAGCTTTAATAAAAAATAAATTAAAAATGACAAAATTGTATTTATTTATTTTACTTTTACTTTACTTGTTATACTTAATTTTTTTTTTTTTAACCAATTTTCACTCAGATCTAGTTTAATCAAAAAACACAAAATATCCCAAATCCCCTCTCTCTAGCCCATATATTTTTTTATTTAAAATGTCAACCAAAAAAGCGAGAAATTCTGTTCTGTTCATTTTTCAGATTGAAATGTCCCAAATATGTTACATTTTGGCCATTTTTACAGGTAAAATGCCTTATTTGATGAAAAACATGTAATACATTTATTTCTTACATTTATGTGTGTAAACTACAGGAGAAGTTCCAAACTGATATCTTTAAATTCAAGATCTTTTCCTTTTCACCTGCAGCGTCTCGTCTTAATCACCACAGTATTGTCCTCTGCATTTGACCCACATCCTTCAGTGCCGCGGGTCATAACCTGGAGCAGTGGGCGACTCTCGGTTTGTTCAGAGCGTGATCGTCTCCAGCAGTGGATCCTGTGCCTCGTTTGTGGAGTCCACGCCCTGAAACAGCTCCACCAGTCCAGACCTGTCAGCGCTGCACCAGGACCAGCAGGAATGTCAGGCGGCCATTTTGCTTCGTTCACAGGAGGACGTTTCATTTTGTCCCTGATGAATCAATTTCCGATTCAAAACCAAATGAAATCAGTACAGAGGTCGGGATAAAACGTCAAAAAACAGCCGTTACCATGGAAATCCACCATGTTTGTTGTTGTTGTGTTAAACTTACATAGACAAACATTAGCCAAAACTATGTGAACAAAAAAATCCATGGAAGAACTTGATAAACTGCTGGGTCACTGATGGTAAACACATTTGTCGATGTATAGTGTTAGAATACTTGAATTAACGCTAAGTTTAGAATTTAGCATCTTAAAACCTCCATTGATTTAACATTGGGCTGACATCACTATCCTGAGCTCAACTGATTTCATGAATAAACAATACAGACATTTAATCATTGCCATTCAACACAAGCTCTGCACCACATGCTTTTACTGAAACAGGATGATCTGTCGATCTCTGCAGCAAACATCTTATTATGAACTATTATCAATGGCTGAATCTTGTTTAAAATGTTGGAAAACAAATATTCAACCGTTCAAAAAACACGGTTGTAGAGTGTTCTACAACTTGGATGAACTATCCCTCATCTGTCTGGAGGAACTCTCTTTTCACTAGATGAACTGCTCCTCATCTGTCTGGAGGAACTCTCTCTACACTAGATGAACTGCTCCTCATCTGTCTGGAGGAACTCTCTCTACACTAGATGAACTGCCCCTCATCTGCCTGGAGGAACTCTCTCTACACTAGATGAACTGCTCCTCATCTGCCTGGAGGAACTCTCTCTACACTAGATGAACTGTCCCTCATCTGCCTGGAGGAACTCTCTTTACACTAGATGAACTATCCCTCATCTGCCTGGAGGAACTCTCCCACACTAGATGAACTGTCCCTCATATGTCTGGAGGAACTCTCTCTACACTGGATGAACTATCCCTCATCTGCCTGGAGGAACTCTCTCTACACTAGATGAACTGCTCCTCATCTGCCTGGAGGAACTCTCTCTACACTAGATGAACTGCTCCTCATCTGTCTGGGGGAACTCTCTCTACACTAGATGAACTGCTCCTCATCTGTCTGGAGGAACTCTCTCTACACTAGATGAACTGCTCCTCATCTGTCTGGAGGAACTCTCTCTACACTAGATGAACTGCTCCTCATCTGCCTGGAGGAACTCTCTCTACACTAGATGAACTGCTCCTCATCTGCCTGGAGGAACTCTCTCTACACTAGATGAACTGTCCCTCATCTGCCTGGAGGAACTCTCTTTACACTAGATGAACTATCCCTCATCTGCCTGGAGGAACTCTCCCACACTAGATGAACTGTCCCTCATATGTCTGGAGGAACTCTCTCTACACTGGATGAACTATCCCTCGTCTGCCTGGAGGAACTCTCTCTACACTAGATGAACTGCTCCTCATCTGCCTGGAGGAACTCTCTCTACACTAGATGAACTATCCCTCATCTGCCTGGAGGAACTCTCCCACACTAGATGATCCACTTTCCTTCCTCTTCAGTGGTTCAGTCCAAGTGGATGTGTCAGTCCTGTCCATCGTCAGTCTGTCCGTCCGTGGGAGTAGGATCTCTCCTTCATGTGGTTCTCCTCGAGGTTAATACTTTTTTCCCACAGGATGTTTTGTAGTTTTTTTCTTGCAGAGAAGGAGGGTCAAGGACAGGGGGCGCTCTGGGACAGTTATCCATTTGCTAAATTCTCTTCTAACATTGTTTATGCAAAATACTTTCTACCTGTGGCCCATCGAGACAACTGTTGTTTGTGTTGTTGTGATTTTGGGCACTACAAAAATACATTCAATTGTATATAAAGACAGGTATTCAGTGACTCCTCCCTGGGGGCAGGACTCACACTACTTAGCATATAAGCCTGAGTTCCCAGACCAGCTCTCTGATTGACAATGACTTTTGGATAAAAGTCGAAACGTCTCAATCTTTAAACGGCGTCCGGATGACAACCCCTGAAACCCTTTCTACGATGAACCACACCTGAACGAATGAGGGTTTACATCGACAAATTGACTATACTGTAAAAGCAGCACAGTCTGCATCTGTTAAGTGCTTCATCTCTCGTGAACCCAGAGGTAATCGCTCTGATTGGCTGATCTTCAGTGGTCCGGCCCGGCTTCACTTCGCCGTTTGAGCTGTTTTTGGACCCAAGAATTAATGCATGTGAATATCAACCATGTGCAAAAAAGTTTGTGAGAGCTGAAAACAGTTAGATTTCCTTCCTCCTTTTGCAGTTTAAACTCAGGTACCCCAGCTTTAACCTTGAGATGAATAAACTTGTACCCATCGAATCTCATAATGTGTGAATAAACAGAGAGTTGATCCGTTGTGATCTCGTCTCTCATCGCAGGAGCATCTTCACTGACACAAACTCTCACATCAGGATTAACATCAATCTCTGTTTAACTCCACTTTGCACTTGATCTAAAACCACAACAAGCCCTTTAATGTGATAATGTCTCACACTTGACAGCCTTTCAGATCGTTTCACTTTAGAGCTCTTTGGCACAGTTCTTTTAATGTCAGAGTGCGTCTGATCAGGTCCTGGTCCGCTACGTGAGCAACTTAAGTTACCCAAAAATAACAAAGGTTTTCTTAATAAATAAATGTAAATAAAACCTGAATAATGTTTTTTAATCCTGAGGTCAGCGAATCACAAAGAGATGTTCAGTCATTTCACGTTTGTGGCGCCGTGAAACGCGGCTAAAGCTAAACAACAGGAAACAAATTCCACTTTTACGGATTTATCTTTAGGTTTTTCAGTATTTATTTCACTTCTCTGCAAAGCCTTTACGCTGCATTTTAACCTCTCTTTACGCAGTTCATTGGGTTTACAAACATTATGACCTGGTAAAACAGTATTTACAGTCTTGATGCAAGTGCCGTGCGTCGATAAACAGGAAACTGTAGATGCTAACGTGTGCTAGCTTTGTTTTGCTAAGACTCTTGGCTCAATATGTTGTTGTTAAATGTTAAATGTTGCTAAAAAAGTCGCTGGAAATGCAGTGGTTTATCAGAAGATCAAGACATCATTTGTTGAAAAGTTATTATTTTCTGTTGATATCATTTTGGGCCTTGTTTTCACCTGAATCTGCGTTCTCTCTTGTCCAATCGTGCTTTTATCCTCTTTGTTCCAGGAGTTAAAACGAGCCAGATGACCCTAGAAGTTTCATTCACACTAGTCTGAGGAATCCTCCTTCCGACCATCAAAAACACTCCCTGCTGAACTCTCTCGACATTTTTCCGATAATTGTCGTCACTTATTAGACAATCTTGTGCTGTTTTAAATCCTTAAATTGTCTCCAGACTCGTTCTGAGCATTTCTGCCTCTAAACACAATCACTGCAAACTAACTAGCTCACTCAGATTTCCTGGCAAACTCATTTCTAGCCTGTTTGAGCTCTATGCTCTCAGTAGAAGGCGCCTAAACTAAGTGCCAGGGCAAACAGAGCCACATACAGATACAGACAGTTTTAGTTCTGAAACAGGTGCCAAACTTAAGCAGTAAGATCAAATTGAGTTGTTATTTTATATTGTGTTTTGCCGTTTTTATGTTTGTGTGTGCAGCACTTTGGAAACAGGTCTGTTTATAAAATGTGCTATACAAATAAAGTGGATTTGGATTTAAGGTACTCAAGAGCATTTTTAAAGGTATAACAATAATAATAAAAATATAAAAAAATGGTCCAGCCCTGGTTCAGTCTTGGTTTAGACTTAGTCCAGTCCTGGTTTAGACCTGGTTTAGTCCTGGTTTAGACCTGGTTAAGATCTGGTTAAGACCTGGTTTACTCTTGGTTTAGCCCTGGTCCAGCCCTAGTTCAGTCCTGGTTTAACTCTGGTTCAGATGTAGTTTAGTCCTGGTGTAGACCTGGTTTAGACCTGGTTTACTCTTGGTTTAAGCCTGGTCCAGCCCTAGTTCAGTCCTGGTTTAACTCTGGTTCAGATGTAGTTTCGTCCTGGTTTAGACCTGGTTCAGTCCTGGTTTGGACCTGGTTTAATTCCTGGTTTGGACCTGGTTTAATTCCTGGTTTCATCCTGGTTTAGACCTGATTTAGTGCTGGTTTAGTCTTGGTTTAGACCTGGTTCAGTCCTTGTTTAGACCTGGGTTTCAGACCGTCCTGATCCACTCCAGAGCGATCCAGTAGAAACAGGCCTTTTGCTCTTTTGTCAAATCATCAGCTGAACCACAGGACCTGGTTCAGTCCTGGTTTGGAACTGGTTTAATTTCTGGTTTCGTCCTGGTTTTAATCCTGATTTTGTCCTGTTGTGGACCTGGTTTAATTCCTGGTTTCATCCTGGTTTAGACCTGGTTTAGCCCTGATTTAGTGCTGGTTTAGCCCTGGTTTAGTCTTGGTTTAGACCTGGTTCAGTCCTTGTTTAGACCGATCCAGAGCGATCCAGTGGAAACAGGCCTTTTGCTCTTCTGTCGAACCATCAGCTGAACCACAGGACGGTGCAGCGCTCTGACCACTGAGCCACTGCTGACCCGGAGTGTCTCTCTGTGAGAAGGTTGTGGGTTCGACTCCTCGTCTAAGCGTGTGTCCTCTCAGCTGCAAACCAGTCATTTGTTTACTCCTGACGGTACAGAAGATTAATATTTACAAATAGTGATGAATGTAGTTTTAGTCATTTGCCCTGTGTGTGCAAAATGACATGAAGAAATAAAGTTTGTTTAATGTCACGAGGGTTTAGTCATAGTTCATGGGGGGATCCATATTACGAAAACAGCAGCTGCTACTTGTAAACTATTAACACTGTGACTGATGCTACGTTAAAGAGCTCTCGGAAATCGGAAAATCCAACATTGAAACGAATTAAACTATTTCCAAACAGCGTCCATTCACAAGATTACAGCTCATGAGCCACAAATGTTTAGCCTTTTCATTATTTGTTTGGGATCGACTCCACAAACTTGTCGTATTAATCTCGTGTCTTTAAGTCATTTCAAGTGACAACAATAACGTCTTTGGAGTTGAATAATGGCACCACTTTTTGAGGCTATTGTGGGGAAAAAAAGAAGCAAATTCACTTTTGTATTTCTGCTGACAGAGAGGACGTTGAACTTTGTGCCAGTTTTTGTTTCATGTGGACCTGGTTTATATTTGGTTTAGTCCGGGTTTAGATCTGATTAAGACTTGGTGTCCTGGGGGTCCTGGTTTAGTCCTTGTTTAGACCTGGTTTAATTCTGGTTTAGACCTGAGTCACTCCATGTTTTGATCTGATTTAGTTCTTGTTTAGATCTTATTTAGTCCTGGTTTAGACCTGGTTTAGTCTTGGTTTAGACCTGGTTCAGTCCTCGTTTAGATCTTATTTAGACCTTATTTAATCTTGATTTAGACCTGGTTTATACATGGTTTGACCTGATTCAGTCCTTGTTTAGATCTTATTTATTCTTGGTTTAGTCCTGGTTTAATCCTGGTTTAGGCCTTATTTAATCTTGCTTTAGACCTGGCTTAGTCTTGGTTTAGACCTGGATTAGTCTTGGTTTAGTCCTGATTTAGTCCTGATTTAGTCCTTGTTTAGATCTTATTTAGTCTTGCTTTAGACCTGGTTTAGTCTTGCTTTAGACCTGGTTTAGTCCTGGTTTAGTCCTGGTTTAGACCCGGTTTAGTCTTGCTTTAGACCTGGTTTAGTCCTGGTTTAGACCTGGTTTAGTCCTGGTTTAGACCCGGTTTAGTCTTGCTTTAGACCTGGTTTAGTCCTGGTTTAGACCTGGTTTAGTCCTGGTTTAATCCTGGTTTAGGCCTTATTTACTCTTGCTTTAGACCTGGTTTAGTCCTGGTTTAGTCTTGGTTTAGACCTGGTTTAGTCTTGCTTTAGACCTGGTTTAGTCTTGCTTTAAACCTGGTTTAGTCTTGGTTTAGTCCTGATTTAGTCCTTGTTTAGATCTTATTTAGACCTTATTTAATCTTGATTTAGACCTGGTTTATACATGGTTTGACCTGATTCAGTCCTTGTTTAGATCTTATTTATTCTTGGTTTAGTCCTGGTTTAATCCTGGTTTAGGCCTTATTTAATCTTGCTTTAGACCTGGCTTAGTCTTGGTTTAGACCTGGATTAGTCTTGGTTTAGTCCTGATTTAGTCCTGATTTAGTCCTTGTTTAGATCTTATTTAGTCTTGCTTTAGACCTGGTTTAGTCTTGCTTTAGACCTGGTTTAGTCCTGGTTTAGTCCTGGTTTAGACCCGGTTTAGTCTTGCTTTAGACCTGGTTTAGTCCTGGTTTAGACCTGGTTTAGTCCTGGTTTAGACCCGGTTTAGTCTTGCTTTAGACCTGGTTTAGTCCTGGTTTAGACCTGGTTTAGTCCTGGTTTAATCCTGGTTTAGGCCTTATTTAATCTTGCTTTAGACCTGGTTTAGTCCTGGTTTAGTCTTGGTTTAGACCTGGTTTAGTCTTGCTTTAGACCTGGTTTAGTCTTGCTTTAAACCTGGTTTAGTCTTGGTTTAGTCCTGATTTAGTCCTTGTTTAGATCTTATTTAGACCTTATTTAATCTTGATTTAGACCTGGTTTATACATGGTTTGACCTGATTCAGTCCTTGTTTAGATCTTATTTATTCTTGGTTTAGTCCTGGTTTAATCCTGGTTTAGGCCTTATTTAATCTTGCTTTAGACCTGGCTTAGTCTTGGTTTAGACCTGGATTAGTCTTGGTTTAGTCCTGATTTAGTCCTGATTTAGTCCTTGTTTAGATCTTATTTAGTCTTGCTTTAGACCTGGTTTAGTCTTGCTTTAGACCTGGTTTAGTCCTGGTTTAGTCCTGGTTTAGACCCGGTTTAGTCTTGCTTTAGACCTGGTTTAGTCCTGGTTTAGACCTGGTTTAGTCCTGGTTTAGACCGGTTTAGTCTTGCTTTAGACCTGGTTTAGTCCTGGTTTAGACCTGGTTTAGTCCTGGTTTAATCCTGGTTTAGGCCTTATTTAATCTTGCTTTAGACCTGGTTTAGTCCTGGTTTAGTCTTGGTTTAGACCTGGTTTAGTCTTGCTTTAGACCTGGTTTAGTCTTGCTTTAAACCTGGTTTAGTCTTGGTTTAGTCCTGATTTAGTCCTTGTTTAGATCTTATTTAGACCTTATTTAATCTTGATTTAGACCTGGTTTATACATGGTTTGACCTGATTCAGTCCTTGTTTAGATCTTATTTATTCTTGGTTTAGTCCTGGTTTAATCCTGGTTTAGGCCTTATTTAATCTTGCTTTAGACCTGGCTTAGTCTTGGTTTAGACCTGGATTAGTCTTGGTTTAGTCCTGATTTAGTCCTGATTTAGTCCTTGTTTAGATCTTATTTAGTCTTGCTTTAGACCTGGTTTAGTCTTGCTTTAGACCTGGTTTAGTCCTGGTTTAGTCCTGGTTTAGACCCGGTTTAGTCTTGCTTTAGACCTGGTTTAGTCCTGGTTTAGACCTGGTTTAGTCCTGGTTTAGACCCGGTTTAGTCTTGCTTTAGACCTGGTTTAGTCCTGGTTTAGACCTGGTTTAGTCCTGGTTTAATCCTGGTTTAGGCCTTATTTAATCTTGCTTTAGACCTGGTTTAGTCCTGGTTTAGTCTTGGTTTAGACCTGGTTTAGTCTTGGTTTAGACCTGGTTTAGTCTTGGTTTAGACCTGGTTTAGTCTTGGTTTAGTCCTGATTTAGTCCTTGTTTAGATCTTCTCCAGACCTTATTTAGTCTCGGTTTAGTCCTTGTTTAGTCCTGGTTCAGTTCTGCAGATGTTGTCAAAGCCTTTTACATGTTTTCCGTTTTTCAAAAGCGCTGGACACTTTTCTGGCCTCCGGGACAAACTGCTTCAGAACATCCTTGCGGCACAAGACGAAGCCCAGTTTGAGAAGCGCCGCTCTGATGCTCTGTTTATCACCCGTCGCCATGACACTCGCCCCGGGGTCGCGGCGGGGTCGCGGCTCAGATGGGCAACTATTATTGGAGCCATTGTGGAGCGCCCATAACTCACGGCGGAGGAAGCGGCGTGCATGTCTCGGCCAGCGTTTACACAAATCTAACTTTAGAGGCGCGTTGGGCGTGATTTATGCCTCGACAGGACACTTCAGATTCCCGTGTACGAGCGCAACAGGACAATAATCACACCGCCAAGACGGATCGCCCGCGTTTCCGCATTTTCACCGCCTCTGATTAATTCTCGCAGCTAAATCTTCATTATGGAAAGAGGAAAGCGGCGTCCAGCGTCTGCTCCGAGTCAAGTTCCAGTCAAGTTTGTGACTGAAAATCATTAGGAGCGCTACTTGGGCCTGTCACGAGGATTACAACACAGACTTATCGTTCAATGTATGAAAGAAAGAACAAGGTTTTTTCAGAGTCAAACGTTATTGCATGTCCTTTTGTTTGGACTAGGGCAGGGGTGTCCAAACTTTTTCCATCGAGGGCCACATATTGAAATATAGACCAAGCGGAGGGCCACAAATCAATCGCGAAACGTTAAAAAAAGCTGCATTTATCTGATGTTTTAAGCTCCACCACATCTACATTCAGTCTCAGTGCCTTAATATCAGGTCTGTGCTGCACCAAAATGTTAGTTATTTAGGTTGGAATTGTAGAAAATCTGAAATGTGCTGTAAATAGTACTTATCAGGACAATGTGGGCCAGTTCACCAGGAAGACTAAGGGCCAAGAAAAATTGGTCTGAGGGCCGCATTTGGCCCCTGGGCCTTAGTTTGGACATGCCTGGACTAGGGTTTTTTTCATGATGGTTGCGATATTTGGGCTGTGGTAACGTCAATGACAAATGAGAGATACTAGAACTAATCACTAAACCAGGTCTGAGCAAACGTTTTGACTCAAGGGCCACACTGGGTTTTGGCACTTGTCCTGGGGCCGGACCATTTACAGTTTAGATGTTGTTAACTACAGTATATCACACACAGACTATTACACATAGACTTAATGCATAAAATACATTTTAAAAACGACAACAGAATACCAAAAATCATTACGTTTATTTATTTTAGTGGAAACAGTGCCGTTGGTCACTCTTTTTAGCCAAAGCATCAAAGTATGTTGTTATTTTTGTGCTGGCTATGCTCAGAACTGATCTGAAATGAACAACTGCAGTTTCAGACATCTATAAAATGACAAATGTGCCATACTTAAAGTGTCTATGACAGGTTGGACCACTCATGTACCTAAAATACAGGTAAGATAAATATATTTAAAGTTTTGTTAAAAATAATTATACATTTAATCAATTTTAGCATTTTTTTGTTTTTGTTTTGTAATATCACTTCCTGGTTGTAAATGATGACATTACACTAGGAAATGACTTTGAACACTGGGCTAAAACTCGGCTAATGTCAGAGATTTTTTGTCCAATATGTGAGCACCTTTATTTTGTTGAATTAATGTTTTAAGGGTAAGATAAGTTGTTTATTTTGGCTAAATTATGCAAAATCTGGATAGGAAATTTGGATAGAATGAGTCTCCCTACTGTGATGTCATCAGTTTTTTACTTCCTGTAATTTTAAACAGATTTTTCATTTTTCTCCACAAACCATGACTTGATTGGTGTAAAACAACTTTTATGTACAATACGTATTAATACACCAAATAAAATCAAAATTAGAAAATCGTTAAAGCCTGTCATACGCACTTTAACTAAAAATTATATTAAATGCTTTGTGGGACAGATCAAAATGCCGAAAGGGCCGCATGTGGCCCCCGGGCCTTTGTTTGCCTGCAGAGCACTAAAATGTTTAAGTGACGCACCATTGAACGAGACAGAGACAATTTAAACACAACTGACACATTTACTGACAATTTAAACCATCATTCAACAAAATAAATGTGTTATCAGGGATTATTTGTCAAATTGTAACTTGTGTAGTTGATATGGCTTTTGGCCCTTGTTTACCGTCTGTTGTAGAATCACCTCTATCTATGTCATATTTGTTGCTCGTGTTCAACCAGGACGTGACATCATAAACATTACACAAACTGTCAAACTGTGGACCAATGAGCAAAATGTTTAGTAAAATCTTAAATATAATCATGTTCACATGATCATGTTTTAGTAAACTGTCGTCATATAGACTTTTAAGTCAGTTAGCCTTTAGCTTAGATGGCAGTTTTACCCTAATAATCATTTGATTTAAAACACCAAAAGGTTTACACACCCAACAATGACTTTTAACGAGGCTTTGACGTCTTGTAAATGTGCTCGATGGGTTGGTACCAGCTGACTCTCTCTAGATTATTCAAAACATGTCTTTTACAGGCTAATGCTAACAGCTAATGCAAGCGGTTAAAGTGCCCATGACAGGTTGAACTACGCATTTCACAAAAATGTAGTTTAGATAAATATATTTCACAAAAAATATATTTTTAAGCTTTTAACTTCACTTCTTGGTTGTAAATGATGACATCACACTAGGAAATTACCATAGCAACCACCTGTAAACTGGGCCAAAACTCATCTAATGTCACAGATTTTTTACATTTTTACACATAAAAACAGATGTGAACACCTTTTTTTATTGAATTAATGTATGAAGGTTAAAAAAAGTAGTTTATTTTGTGTAAATTATGCGTAACCTTTGTCTCCCCAGTGTGATGTCATCAGTTTGTTTACTTCCTGTAACTTTCTGCAGATTTTTCAACTTTTCTCCACAAACGGCTGCTTGATTGGTGTAAAACTATCATTTTAATTTATAACAAGTATTAATACACCAAACAAAGAGAAAATTAGAAAATCCTGAAAACCTGTCATACGCACTTTAATGCTAACGCCTAAGGGGAAAATACATGTTCTTTTTTCCTCCAACCCAGTTCTGCTCAGACCTGGTTATCTTACTGCCCCAAAGCTTCTAAACCCAACCCTAATCTTAACATTACTCTAATTGGGGAAAAAATATATTTTAAAAAATGTACTTTGCTAGCATAGCCACCAATGCAAAGTGTCTGTGGCATAAGTGGTTTGAGGGAAAGAAATTAAGCGGAAAATACGTGAGACTGCCCCGGAGTCCTTCAATCATTTACCGCGGTGGTTCTCAAACATTTTCAGTCGCGACCCCCAAAATAACAATAGTTCACATTCACGACCCCCAAACATAAAAAATAGGTGACACGCAAAGTGATAAATTAGCCTTATATCTAATGTTTGACTTTATTTTGAGAATATAGACCTAGAAAAATGACTCTGACTGACCAACAAATAGGAATCTACATTTACCACTGCATTTGAAGGAGGTCCAGCCTTGTTTAAGACTATTCTATCAGTTTTTCCATCATCTGTGGACCTCCAGAAACCATTTCACAACCCCAATTGGGGTCCCGACCCCCAGTTTGAGAACCACTGATATACTGGACTAGCCGTGAGCGAGAACATGAGCATTGATACTTATTTATATGTCTTTGAGCAGAACTATAACAGCACAATAAACAAAATGTGTTGTTTTTTTGCTTATACTTTTTGTCTGTTTAGCTTTTGTTTTGCTCAGTTTAACTTTATTGAGCAAAATGGACACTTGTTTACTAGCTGCACAGGGATATAAAGGACTCGCTTCAAAACTATTAACTAAACTAATTTCTGCAACAAACTGACAGAGAAACATCTTATTTAAGAACAGAAAGTCCGTGTTAAACAGAAGTCCTGATCTGTGTCTAATAGTTTTATCCAGTTTCCTTTACAACTCACAAACTGTCACATACACCGGCCTATATTTATCGCAGCGGTACACAACATTTTTCTACTTTTGTGCAGAAGTCCGTGAACTCTGAGAATAAACATGTTTCGGAGACGGACCGAGTTTGTTGGTCTCTTCTCGTGCGGCGGCTGCATCAAAATGACACGATGTTATTGGGAGAAACTCGCTCGCTCCTCCGTCTCGGACCAAACCGGGGGGAAAAAACTTTGTATAAATAAAGGTTTGGAGTATTCTGGACATGACTGGGCCCCACAGCGAGCGCGTGAGTTCCCAGGGACAGTGAAGATCTCATAAATCCCGCGGTGACAGAAGCAGCTGCAGATTACAGGAATAAAGCGAGGCGTTCACTGGCAGCGGGACACGGTCACTCTTCACTGTCAGCTTTAAACACGACAAATGATGAGAAAGTCCAAGTTTGTTACTGTACTATTTTTTTATTAATTTACTGGACTAACCATTTGTCCACCTCTGTCTCGGCAAAATGGAAGTGAACTGTATTTTTTCCAATTGATATGAAACACTGCAGGTGATTAGAAAAAGATAATAAGTCATGTTTTACATATAGAAATAAGACTTGTTGTGTGTAAAAACTGCCAAATTTGCACATGTTTGGGACATTTAAATCTGAAAAATGATCAGAACCAAGCCATTTCATCCACGTGTTAGTTATAAAAATGTACAGAGGTGATTTAGGATTTCTTATTTAGAAAAATAACTGAAAATATACATAATAATTCAAATTTTGCTTCATTTTTTTTACTTAAACCTTGAATAACTCAGGCTTAGAATTAGATATTAACAAATCCTTCTGTGGGTTCTGTCAAAATCTTCTTAATAACTACAACCCCCTGTTTAAAGCTGTTTAGAACATGTAAACTATTGCACATACGAATTAGAATTTTCAAATTGTTTGCTTACCACCTCAAATTTATGAATGTGTCAGGCCACCACGCCACAAAAAAGTCTCCTCTTAAAAACAATTAAAGAGACACAACAGAAAAGGGTAACGCTTTAAAGGTTCCTTTGTAAACAATTTATAAATAGTGAATAAGCACTAGTTATTTGTTTCTCTTATAATACCTTATAAAAAGTAATAAATCAATAACCAAAAACATGTATGTTTAATAAACCACATGTACAGAACATCAATAAGCTGCTTAAATGTATGTTTTTCAATAATCATGTGATAAATGCTCATAAATAACTTGCTTATTATTCAGGTTATTGTTAGCTTAATACCCTTCTTATACACACGTAACAAGTGCTTATTAATGTATTGAAAACAATTTATTACAGAACCTTTAAAGTGTTTAGTTTAGTGTTTAAAGTTCAGAAAATCACACTGAGGAGGAGGAGCCTGTACTTATTTTGCCGTGGGCCCTTAAATTCCCAGGTCTGTAGCCGTTTTGTCAGAATTGTCCGGGAGATGAGGCTTCGCTGAGATGACGTTAACGGCTACAGAAAAAGGGGCGGACGGAAAACACGGAACATTTTAAACCCGTCGTCGTGAGCTGAGCCTGTCGAGATCTGAGTCCTGCACGTGATTCGACAGTTCTGTGTCTTATGGCTCTTTGTGTTTGTGTTTCACAAATGAACAACTAAAGAACATACTGGATTCTTTGAAAAGGCTTGTAAAAATATCAGTTTGCGTTATTGATCTGAAAACATATGATTATTAGTGAACTTTGACAAGCAAATTAGCATTATGTGCCTCCTGACTGTAAAGTAAGCTTATGAACCATCATTCATAAACACAGTGTCCAGTTATAGAACCTCGTTAAAACATTCAATAGAGCCAATTCATTACAAAGTGTTAAAACAATATCTTGAGGTGAATATAGTTTCAAAAACCGCTCCACAGCCTTGATTAGCTTCCCGTCATCCATCGCTGCAGAACAGAAGTGCATGTGAAAACGTATAGATGGTGAGAGTCACATGACTGTGTGGTTAAACAGGGGCCGATAATGAGGTGATCTCAGGGTCACAACAGGAAAAATAAAGAGGCACACTGTACACTTTTGGGTCGGTCACTGTCACATTGATACTCGCGTTTCTCAAATTCAGAAACAGAGTTTCATGAGCCTGCATTTTGCATTGCATTCACGTTTATTTATTCTGCTTGAACATACATGTAGAAAATACAATGTTTAATCTGCTGTCAACGTATTTTGACAGGGATACGTGCCTACACTCGCACAGAGTGTCAGAAAATACGACGTTTTTTATTTTCTGAAATCCACACGTGTGACGTCCTGCGTGTCTTTTTATTCTGGCTCAATAAAATACGTGGGGAAAAAAATCAGCTGTTTTACTCTTGCAGTGGGGCCTAGACCTGAACAAAAGGCAGCAAACTTGGTGATTATCTGCTATAAAAGCATAATGTTTCCACATGGTTTGACGATACGTTTCACTAAAACAGAGTGAACATGATTATATTTAAGATTTTACTAAACATGTTGCCTATTAGTCCCCAGTTTGACAGTTTTCATAATGTTTATAATGTTACTTCTAATTATTTGGGGGGAAAAAAAAATCCAGCACTATTAGAACATCTTGAGAACCTTCAAATAGACTTTAATCACATTTGAACGTCTATTTTCATTTTTATCATCAGATATGCTTTGGATTTACAGGTATAGAAGTTACACGAGAGGACAGAAGAGCGTGGTTTGTCGTGCAGTTGGACGTTGCTAAATGCTCGTTGTACTCGTGCAGTTGGACGTTGCTAAATGCTCGTTGTACTCGTGCAGTTGGACGTTGCTAAATGCTCGTTGTACTCGTGCAGTTGGACGTTGCTAAATGCTCGTTGTACTCGTGCAGTTGGACGTTGCTAAATGCTCGCGGGCCCTGCAGCCGTCCCTCGTCTTCTGTCTGTTTCTGTCTTATCTGCGGGTTTGAGCCTGGTGTTTCCTAAAGCGCGTCTCTGTGTCGTCTCTGAGCCGCTGACAGCTCCGGCCCGAGGCTAAACAAACAGCAGACACGGCTAACACTAATGCTAACGCTAACCCGCGACCTCTGACCCCGGGGCCTCTCTGTTTGTTTATGTGATCACAGCGACATGGATCACTTCCTCTGCACCGGCCACGACAGGTCTGTGGAGAACAAGAGCGAGACGAGGCACAAGAGCACAATCTGGATTATCTGTGTTTTTAGTTTAAAATGCTGGTTTGCTGTGGAGCGTTTTGACTCAGTCCTTTAAATGTCGGGCCAATTTTTCGTCTGATTAAACCTCATTTCAAACTGAAGCTGTTCCTGAACCCTTTGGAGCACAAACTATTGTCTTTGTGAAGCTCTGACTCTGTGGTTTTGGACTCTGGGGTCTGATTTACTCTGATGACACTTGGAAACACACTCAAATCTCAAAAACACACATCAATAGCAACAAGCACAAGTCAAACATAGAAAGCTAGAGCAACTTTAGTTATTAAAAAGCTCATTAAAAACCCTTTTGACATAAAAAATAAGAGGGTTGCACGTTTCTTTTCATGTATAACGTGGCGGTTTGATAGTTACCCTTTAACAGATGGTAGATAAAAAGGTATAAACTAAGAAAAGGTCCAATGTCAGATGAACAGATGAACAAATTACAGTTTTTAATCATTCGGCCGATCTCAGCCATTAACAAAAAGACGTTTACTATTTCCAATGTTTCAATCTAAGTTCAAAAGTGTTTTGTTTAACTGCGCCTACGAATGAGGGAATGTTAACCAGCATTTTATTATATTAAATACATTTGAATTATGTTTGTATTGATGTATTGTGTTTATATTTATATTGTATTGTAGTTTTAATGTGTTTTTATGTTTTTGAAGCACTTTGAATTGCTTTTTTGTTTTGTGCTCAAGAAAAAAAGTGCCAAGTTTGTGGCTGTGAGACGTGGCTGGAGTGAACAGGAAACCACTGCAGGTTTATTGTCATTATTCTACAATGGCAAAAACAGATAAATCCGTTTTGAAAAACTGTCGAAAAGTATTTTAATTTTTGTCACGATCATCTACATATTTAACTGATTGAAATAATGTGTATTGTATTTTGTCAAAAAGGGGTGGAATAAAATTTTGATAGTGGTAAAAAACATTTTCCTTTTGAAAATATGATTATACAAAGACTTGACTGCAAGCCTTCGATGACTTTTTAAAGTGGCACTTATCTGTTTTTGCAAATGAACTCTTCATTTTATGTCACGTCTCCCGCCCAAAGCGTCATGTTTTAACGTCTCTTTATGTAATGCTTTGGGTTTGGATGATGTTGAAAGATTGTGCACTGGAAATATAATATTCTGGGTGTTGACGCGAGCGCCGTGCGTCGATAAACAGGAAGCGGCTGCTGTTTTGCTGATGTGGACCTCAGTGGTTTGTTACACGATCAGGTCAGCGCTTGGTTTGACATGATTCTTGTCAGTCTCTCTCTTCTTCTGTCTGTGTTTTCTCTTGTTTAATTGTTGCTCTTCGTCTGCTGCTCAGCTCTCGGCTTAAACTCAAATGGACCGACAGCCTCCAGCTTTTTATTTAGTGTTTTCTGACTCTGTTGTTTTTCGTCGTAATTTCTGAAAAGAGCTTTGAAACACAAGCTGTAAAATGTAACAGTCCAGAGAGATTTAGAAATATTCACGTGGATTTGTGTAACTTTGAGGATTTTACTTTGACTTTATAAAAAATTTTAATGAAATAACCTTTTTTTCCTTTTCTTTTTTGTTTTTTTAATTAAATGGACCATGATTCACACTTTTTTTTTTTTTTTTTTACAAAACACAATTTCACATAACAAACCTGAAATAGGAAATCTATCTTTAGCAAAATCTTTAAAGGAAAAACAGTTAAAACAACACAAAATATACACACGTGTGAAGCTGATGTCTGCATTTACTCTATTTCTGTCAAATAAATTACAATATTTTCATAACGAACCAATGGAAACACACCTTTTCCTTTGTTGATTCCACAGTCCATCGTTTGTCATTTATTCATTACAGGCGTCGGATTCCATTTTGATTCAGAAACGCACTTTTACGAGATGTTGATTTTGTCGTGGACGATGCAGCCTCAGGAGCCGGAGTCGTTCTGACGTGAAAAGACGTGGAACAGGCGGAAATGAGCTGCTGACAGGCTCCTGCTGCTGAAAGAAGGAAACAAACAAACAAACACACATGATATACACATTAAAGTCTATTAGATACGTTTGATCAGCATGATTACATTGAAGATTTTACTAAACATTTTGCCTGTTTGTCCACAGTTTGACAGCTTTCATGAAGTTGAAATCCAAGGAGCAGGGACCGTTCAGATCAGAGAGGACACACAGGTTCCACTGGATTTCAGCGGCTGAACCTGGCAACGCACATGAGAGTCTGATTTATTGAATAGTCGGGTTGAGAACAAAAGCACCAACTTGTCCATCGTGACTAGTATTTAAGAATAAAACAGCATTTCAGTGTAATAATAGGTTTGAACCCGAAAAACAAAATCTTAGAAATACACAGAGCCTTTATTTGACGAAAAAAGTAGAATTTTAGCAAATGGTGGTATTTTTTTTGCTTTGTTTTCTTTTTAATGGATTTGTCACGCATCTGTCGACAGCTTTAATCTGTCAGACTAAAGTTGTTTATTCTTGTTTTAAATAAATGCTGAATAGTGACCGGTCGGGATGGACTGTCACCGTCGGGCTTTGTCTTCGCTCCTGGGACCTGAACAGAGACAATGAAATGAAGGTTTGATTGTTTGGTGACTACATTTAAGTTAAGATTTAGGGGGCAATTGTGACCTGTTATAACAAATGAAATAAATAGTATTTTAACAATTATAAATGTGATCTGGACTCTGAACTCTACAACATATGCCAAAAACACATTTGATATCAAAGACAGTGGCATAATTACAGATTTTTTCTATCACTTTGTCACATTTGTCAATATAACCTCAAGAAAACTGAATAAAACATGTTTCAAAGAAAGAGCCAGAGTAATGAAAGAACTGAAGAGAAATGTTCCCTCATCCCCTGTTCAGATAAATGTGTATAACTGAATGAATTAAACCAATTTACGAAAAAATAATTGTCAAAATGATTGAAAGATGCAATATCAATATATTTTTTTCTTCAATTGTTTTGATACATAAAGAAATGTTGAATGAAAATTTTAATTTTACTGGGCAAAAAGTGTATTTAGGAAAATGTAACTTCTGTTTATGATTTTGCAGCTGTCAGTAGTAAATGGAGGTGTCAAAGCGACTGAAGAATCTAATCAATGTAAGACTGAATCTCCTTGTGCGTGTCTCTGTTTCATGAAGTGCAGAGCTCTGATGGATCCTGTCAAACCCCAGGATGGGCTCCTCGGGGGGTGTCGTAGATTTTAGTATTTTTGGAAATGTTTATCATTCCTTTGGGGGAGATTGTATAATTTGAGTAGTATTTCCAGCCTGGACTGATGCAGCGACCTCTGGGTGAAGCGTCACAGTCACTGCAGACTCTTCTTACCATTAATGTCTTCAGTAAATAGACTTCCCCCTGATTAAGTCCATTTTCCACATATTTCCGAGGCCTCTCTGCACCCCACACCCCCAGAGTGTGGGCAGACTCCTCCCTCTTCAAAGGCAAACTCATTCTGTAACATAAAAATAAAAACAGATTTATTATTATCATTATTCATTACTTTAAAAATATTCCAGGTTTATGTGTGTATTTTATGTTAGTATTTATTGTGTGTAAACTGTTTATCTATAATATTTTACACCATAAGCCAGTGACATGTTGTAGTTTGCACCCACTTCATCTTTTGTGAGTTGATGTTGTGTGAACTATGAACAGCACAATGACACATTCATAACCATTGATTCAAAAATATAAATGAAACGACTGAAAAAGAGATATGCGTTGACTGAAAAATGTAAATCTTGTGTGTTGAAAGAGAATACTCACCGAAAAAACAAAACATTGGAGACAAAAGTCAGTTCTTCCTGTGTGTGGTGTAGATTGTTGGAGCGCAGTGTGGAGTCATTTGTAACGGAGTAAATGCAGTTTGTTATCAGCCTCTTGAGCCTGACCTCAGATAAGGACTCAGAGCCTCGGCCTCCAGCGAGCTCCGACAAACAGAATCAGTGCAGCTTCTTAAAGAGGAAACCGCTGCCTTTTCTCCGTCAGCATCAGGTTTATCGTCTCCAAGGCCCAGAGACACCTGCAGCTCCAGAGCAGCTGCAGCGCCGCGTCCTGCTGCAAAATCAACTGAACTGAACTGAACATTCATTAGAGGCATCTTTCTGCACACAGGTCTAATAAAGGGAGACACAGGCAAACTTATTTTTTCAACTTTTTGCTTTTTTTGGTCAGTTTGCTCTCTTTACATATCGACTTTCATGTGGAAAGAACAAACGTGTCCAATCTGCTCCAAAAGATGTTTGATTATTTCATTTAATCCTCTTCATCCATAGATTTCTCTGGGACGTTGTAACTTTAAAGACCGTTTTCTTAAAATGTATTTTTAACTGCTACAACTGTGATGACTTTATCACACGGAGCTTGACTCTGATGTTCAGATAAGCTTTTGTTGTAGCTACAGTTGATTGTGTGATTCATGGCTTTTAATTCATCACGTCGTGCATAAATCTTATGAGACGAAAAAAAAATTGTACAGTGGACAGTAGCTCCTACTTTATAATTTGTCTAATCTGTTGTTATCTAATTCAAAGCCTGATCTATTAAAGTTTTAAATAAAAAAATTGGCAAAATTTGAAATTTTATTTTTCAGTCAGATCTAGTTTACTCAAAAACTAAATAAGAAATCCAAAATCCCCCTCTGTACATTTTGTGTGTGTATATATATATATGTATAATTTATGACACCGCATGAGACAAACTAAAATGTTGTTGTTGTTTTTTTGTTTTCATTTATGTGAGTAAACTGGAAAGAAGTTTCATATTTATATCTCTGAATTTAAGATTTTGTTTTCTATTTGCGTTCAGTTTCTTGCCTTAAATCTGAATTTGAGAGGTTTATTGGTCAGTCAATTAATTTTCAGTAAAAAAACAAAAACAAACATTCTCTTAATTTGTCTGAGGGCCTTTTTTGTTGTGTCGTTTAGTCGAGCTGCATAAATGGCGCATCAGGGGTTTATTGACAGTAATTATGAGATTAGCTCTTTAGCCGCTATCTGTTATCATTAGCCTCGGTGTCGCCGTGGAGACGACCCCTGAAGAGGAGGCGACCCCAGACTTCCCGAACAGAAGCATTTTTGGTAATTGGGTTTTTCATGGAAGGAGACAGTTTGGGGAAAACTTTGTGAGAAGCTGAAGGAAAGAAATAGATAAAAATAATAATGATAATGGAAAAGACTATTGATCAAATTAAGACTAAAATGAAATGAATGAACTGTTGGATTTAAAGCAGCGATTAAAATCTTTATCACTGGAATAGTTCTACGACACATTTCACTAAAACATATTGAACATGATTATATTTAAGATTTGACTAAACATTTGGCCTTTTTGTCCCCAGTTTGACAGTTTTTGTAAAGTTTATAATGTCACTTCCTGGTTGAACATGAGTAGTAAATATGACATCATTAGAGCTAATTCCACAGCTGTTACTATAGCAACCAGACTGTAAACAAGGGACAACATCCATATAACTTTCACAATAGTTATGATTTGACAAATAATAATAAATGAAAACACATTTATTTTGTTGAATGACTTTTCAAACTGTGAGAAAAATATGTCAGTCGTCTGTAAATTGTCTTTGTATTTACAACGGCGCGTCGCTTTTTGATGACATCACAGGGGGATTCCGTTTTAGAACTCAGCTCTACTTCCTGTCATTTTAAACTTGTGTTTTTCAAAAAATGTCTCACAAACTTTAAACTTCTAGAATATAGAATAGATCTAACTGAAAACGGGCTAAAAATGAAAATGATTTAAATTTTATTTTGCGTAAAAAATTTAATAAACCAGAATTAGAATTAGATATCAACAAATCCTTCTGTATTCTGTATCTTATTCAGCCTAAGATTGTTCAGTTTGGTGTGGGATCTACTTTAAGGCTGATCTTTATGTCTATAGGGACAAAAATGCATTTCAGGAAAACGGTTACAATGTCCCAGAGAAATCTATGGATGAAGTGGATTAAACTAAATAATAAAACATCTTCCAGACTGGACTATTATTTTTCCAGTCCGAGACAGAAAACTGACCAAAAAACAACACCAAAGTTGTTATAGAAGATAAAAACAGGTAAATCAACTGTTCTTCTGCGTTTACAGCGGCATTTACGAGCGTTTACGGTTAAAAAGTCGCGCAGAAGTGACTCTGGGTCTATGTTTCAGGTTCACGTGTGTGTTTTGGTGAAGGAGGAAGTGGAGGCCATTTATCAAACCCTCGAGTGGAGACAGAGGAAGACAGTCACACCTGATGTTTTTAATAACAGTCTGAGGCCCACACACTCAGCCGTTCAGAAATACATCCACCCAAATGAAGCCAACGCTAAACAACAATCGGATCCGACGTATTATAATTTGGTGTGAAAATCCTGTTGACACACAATAAAGTTAATACTATATATATTTCGGACAAACATTTCATTAAAGTGACCAACACACAATTTAGATCTTTATTTTTCATTGGTGGACAGTTACAAATGCCATCTATTACAGTTCTTTTGTCCATCTCAGAATGTAGAAATTAATTAATTAATCTTATTTCAGACAGTTTTATAAAATATGTAACATCAAACGGGAACATTTTAGCCGTTTTATTACTTCAAAGTGTCTTCTTTCAGCCTTTTCCGTTTCATTTTGTTGTCTGACTGGCGCCCTCTGCTGGAAAACAAAGGGAGTGAAATATTTTGAATGCATAAACGAGCAGCGCGGCTATTGTCAACCAAAATGTTATGCAAATGTAGCATCGGGAAGGACGAGAAACTTTCAAACGTGTTTTCAGATTAGAAGTGTGTATATTCAGAGAAACATAAACAGGATTAGCAGATATTTGTTGTAGGAGAAGCTAACGACGCACGCACATGTCGAACACGTCTCTAGTGATTAATAATCCCTTGTTTTTCATCCTGTAATGTTTGTTCTTGTTGTGAATACTGTGGTTGCCAAAAATATTTAGTCGAAAATGGATGTCCTGAGAAAAAGGGCAAAATAAAAATGTCTCTTGGCCTGGATTGTTGTGGAAAATGCACTAATAATATCCATTTCCGAGCCTTGGCGAGGCATCAGATTGAAAGTAGTTTATTGCTTGTTAGAGAGAGATGGACCGACGGAATCTAAAACCCAAAGCCATGTTTCGTCTGACCCACGTCCCTCAGAGCGTTCACTCTGGAGGCGCTTCTGTTCACGTCGGTCTGTGTTTCGGTGCAGACGTCCAGAGACAGAGCTCTACGACACGGTCTGACATGTTTTCTGTATAAATCAAACCTAAATCGTACCTGAATGATACTTTACAATCATGAGGCTGATCTGAGCGAGTCGCAAAAAGACATTACAAGTTTGTGTCGCTGTTAGACGTGGATGAAGCAAACAAGAACCTACTGTAAGAAAAATATGCCAGTCATCTGTAAATATTTTCAGTGGCACGTCGCTTTTTGATGACATCACAGGGGATTCCGTTTAAGAACTCAGCACTACTTCCTGTCATTTTAAACTTGTGTTTTTCCAAAAATGTTTCACAAACTTTAAACTTCTAGAATATAGACTAGATCTAATTGAAAACTGGCTAAAAATTCAAATGTTGCCTAATTCTTTTGGCGTTAAAACCAAAATAAACCAGAATTAGAATTAGATATCAACAAATCCTTCTGTACAATTTGCCAAAATCTTATTCAGTCTATTTCAGGAAAACGGCCTTTGAAGTGACAATTTCCCAGAGAAATCTATGGATGAAGTGGATTAAATGAAATAATAAAACATCTTCCAGACTGGACAATTGTTTTTCCAGTTTGAGAAAGAAAACTGACCAAAAAACAACCCCAAAGTTGTTATAGAAGATAAAAACAGGTAAATCAACTGTTCTTTCTGCATTTATTTCACGAGTCTCTTAATGAAATGCGTTGGGTTTGAATAGTGTTACAGTTAAAGTCTATATGACAGCATAGACCACATATTTCCATAAAACGTATTGCACATGATTAAGATTTTACTAAATATTTTGCCCAGTGGTCCCCAATTTGACAATTTTGGTCAAGTTTATAATGATATACTTCCTGGTTGGTCATGGGCAACCACTACGACATAGTTAGAGGTAATTCCACTTTGAAAAGAAGGGTAAATATCCATATAATTTACACACTCGTTAGGAAATGATGATAACACCTTTATTTTGTCGAATGATGGTTTAAACTGTCAGAAAATTGTGTCAGTCGTCTGTAAATTCTCTTTGTATTTTTCATGTCGCGTTTTGATGACATCACAGAGGGATTCCGTTTTAGAACTCAGCTCTACTTCCTGTCATTTAAAACTTTTATTTTTCAAACTTTCCTCAAAAATTGCATCTTGACTGATACAAAACTGTGATAAATATTTACCACAGGTGCCCTCCCACCAAACTAAGCCATAATCAAATAAACATGAGAAACTTCCTATTATCCTTTAGTCGATTAATCGGTCCATGGGGTTTCAGTCGACCAACATTTTAATTATTCGACTAATTATTTATTTAGATTTAAAGGGTTTGGATGGCACAACAGCAAAAAGAAAAAGATATCCAAATCCACTTTATTTGTAGCACATTTTATAAACAGAACTGTTTCCAAAGTGCTGCACAGACACAAACATAAAACGGCAAAATAAAGTATATAATAACAACTCAATTTGATTTTACTGCTTGGAAAACCAGTAAAATCAAAATCATAAAACCATAAAATAGATATAAATAGATATAAATAAATAATAGAAATAAATTAATAGAATAAATACATTTAAAAAAGGATAAAACACAAAGTTTAAAACATATGAGTTAAGTTAGCTGAAGATGGAGTGAATAATATAAAATACTCTATAAATACTCTTGTTTCCTTGTTCTTTTCTGAATAAATTGTTTTTGCATAAATTCCTGTGCAGTTCTTGTCTTTTGAGTGCAGCTTGGGTCAGACATACGGAGAGTCTTTATGGGTTTTCATAACTTTTGCCACACCCCCTTTTAGTCGATTAATCGGTCGATGGGACAAGTCTTTAGTCGACCAAGAATTTCTTTAGTCGACGACAGCCCTACTTCATATAGACTTAAAGTAACTGTATTCTGAATTCTACCAAATTAAAGGGCAGGTCGGACACTCATTTACATAAAATACAGTTAAGATCAATATATTTCAAGTTTCGCTAAAATTCTTTACAAATGTTATCTCGGTTTAGCAGTTTTAGAAGTTTTAATTTCACTTCCTGGTTGTAAATAATGACATCACACTAGAAAATCACCATAGCAACCGCACTGTAAACTGGGCTAAAACTCATCTAATGTCAAAAATTATTTTACCTGACAAATAAAGATATATTTGAACTTATTTATTTAGTTGAATTCATGTTTAAAGGGTCAAAAAAGTAGTTTATTTTGTGTAAATCATGTATAAAGTTTGTCTCCCCAGGGTGATGTCATCAGTTTGTTTACTTCCTGTAATTTTCAACATATTTTTCAACTTTTTTCCACAAACAGCGACCTGATTGGTATAAAACTATCATTTATATTTACAACAAGTATTAATACACTGAATAAAGTCAAAATTAGAAAATCATAAAAACCTGTCATGTGCACTTTAAGTATCCGCACCAGAATGCAATATATTCTCAAAAGTAGTATTCTGAGCATGTATTTTGTCACATGTATTCACTGAGTTCGGCCGCTCGTGCTCCCGATCGTTTGCCCCAGCGGTGAATTCAAATGTAGACGGATTCCTAGAGTAAACCTTCACCCTAAAAGCCCCATGAAATCCGCCCGATCTGTGTAACATGTCGTATGTTTGGCGTCGCGGCCCGTATCTTCCGTTTGTCCCTGACGACTTCAAACGGCGGCTCGGAGGCTCTTCCTGCCGCTCTCCGACCCAACCATCAACAGTGTAGGGTTTCAAAGGCTAATGCTAACGACGCACACAGGGGCCGCTGCAGCTGAGTGAGGCAATTTGTCGACATGATGGACATTTAGTGGCCCCCGCGCAGACGCCACGAGCTTTCACTGCGTTTAGAGACAAGAATGAGGGGTGAGAGGAGACGACCCTCGGCGAGAGACAAGCCCAAACTGAACCCAGGTTTAGGCTACTCCTGCTCTGAGATTACTGATAACACGTTACTCTAAATGGAACAATACAGCTGTGATTTTATAGGGTTTATTTGGATACTTAAACACTCAATCTTGTTAACCCATAAGTAAAAGGAGCAAAACATTATTTATGATGTGAAAAAAATCAACTTAAAGGTGCTGCACCTGATTTTAACTGTTTTGACACATGAAAAACAAAACAAGTTCATGTTAAAGTCTTCATCACTCACATGAAGGTTTGGGCGATACGGTGCAAAAAATGTAATCGTGAGCTGGTCCCTGCTCTTTTTGTGAAATGGTGGTGTCGTGGTTCACTGTTTTAAAGGCCAGGGCTGCACAATTAAACCAAATCAACACAAAATTGTAATTTTAAAATATGCAATTAGCAAATCTCAAAGGCTGACGTTTTTAGGCTTCAGGAAATCGGTGCGTTGCGACTTGTTTTTGCTCGTGTTCATTAAACATTTTAGACAAATCAATCTACTTTATATAATGTTTTAGCGAGAGACTTTTCCCTTTATTGCCTTTTATGCACCGTTAGCGTCAAACTAGAAGTCCCTTTACTATAAGATCATAGAACATAAAAATTGGCAAAAGTGGGCGGGGCAGAATAAGGTGAATAAACCGATGCAGGAACATTAACTAGTTCTGTTTTTCCTGTTTCACTACAGTAAAAAAGTCACAAAAAGTAAAAAAAAAAAAAAATCACTTTTTACAGTTTAGTCCTGTTAAAAAAAATTGTGGAGTAGAACGTACAGATTTCTGCTTTCATATTAGAGAAGTGAAAGTAAAAAGAAATAACTATAAAAGTTAAAGTAAAATACTTTAAAGTAAAGTAAAGTACTTTGTACTTTGTCACTTTTCACTGTATGTTTATTTTATTTTTTTGACCTTTTATTTCACCAGTAAAGTTCCTACTGAGAATCTCTTTTTCGGGGGAGTCTTGACCCCAAAGAGAGGGGCCTCTTGTACATGTTTTTAGTGGCGCGGGAAACAGGAATAAACCTGTGCAGACGGGGAGAACGTGCTAACTCCACACAGAGAGGACTCACCGCCTGGGAGTCGAACCCAGGGCCTTCTTGTTGTGCGCCAAGCTGCCCTGTAGTGCAACAAACAATATATACTGCAATAATACTAAGGTTTTCCAACTGACTGAAATCTACTGTATTTAAAATGAAAAATGTTGAATTTTTATTTAACTTCACTTAATTTAGTGTAAAAGGTGCCTTGATTTAATCTTGTTTTTGTCTCTGTTTAATATCACTGATATCATTGCCTCAAAAAGTATTGATTGATATGCAGTGCTGCCACATCACAATCATTTCCAATATTATGCAGAGACAAGGCAGCCACTCTGCGCCAATCACTCACCACATTCATGCTTTAGGTGGTTGGTTATGGTTGGCGTATTTAAAAAAAACATTCTTGTTCTATGACGTGTAGATGCACTGCCCTCTAGTGAGAAAAATAAGCAACTTCAGCATGTATTTTCGTGCTATGACAATGCACTTTCACTCTCCTTCCAATGACATTAAAGACATGTAAACTCACACTAAAGATGCCTTACTGGACTGACCTCCCATCGTGACAACAAAGAAAACAACACAATGCATTTATAACATGATATAAACTAAAGTTCTGTCATGTTAGTTTATTTCTATAGTGGCACAAATGATAATGTTCTTTGTTGTTTGCCAGTGATTGTTTGACCTTTTGACAGCTGACTATTTAGTCCTATTGAACAATGCAGTCTTTGTTTCTAAAATCTGATTCTGATTGATCTCCCAGATGCCACTCAGAGGGGCTGAGGCAGCATAATGGGGGAAAATAACCATTAAAAACAGACATAAACATTTACAAATCTCGTGAAAAAAGGATGGACATGCCTGTGGTCATACACTTTTAGTTGTCCCTGTTGCAAACATTCTAAACAATTAAGAAAGAGTTGCAGAAGAATGTTGAGCCTGGTTTAGGGCTTTGAATCAATCATCCAGCGCTGATTAAACTTTTTGTCTAATGAGCTCCTATTTCACTGGTTAGACTCGTAGGACAGACTTAAGCCAACCTGCTGCGTCCAACATTTTAAGAAAAAAAAATATTTAGCCTAATTAAATCTCAGTGTATAAAGATTTGATAGAACAAACAGACATCTCTTTACAAAACACACTGAGCACAAACTTGCACACTATTATTCGAAATATGTATATATGGTTTTATGTAATTAGTATAGAATAGTCTTGTCTTAGCTCCTTTTATAAACTTATTTAAAAGTGTATTAGCTTTACTAGGTGTAAATTGTAATTCTAATACTGTAATCTTAACTTTAAGGTGCTGGTGTCTGCAATGAACTTCAGTGCTAAGATAATATGGATGACGATGAAGTGTGAGTGAATGATCGAGTGTCAGAGACTGTATGAAAACTGTAAATAATGCACGTTGTCCTCCTCCCGTCCCTTATCCAGGACTACAGATGGAAATGAGCTTGCATAGCTATAATCTGGTGCAATCATCATCTTTTGCCCCCGAGCATAATGTCATTGTACATGGTCCTGTTAAATAAATAAATAAAATAAAATAAAAAAGTGCATTCCTATGTTTAAGCCATATGTTTTGATTGCATTTTATACTGCCCAGAGTGTCTTTATCAGTAGGCCTTATCTGTTTTCTATTTCCTATTATGTTTATTTATAGAGAATCGATCATAAATTATATTGCTTTATTATCAGACTTTCTTATTTTGATCGCTCCTGCTGCCTCCTGTATGTAGTGCATCCTGATTGGCTGGCTGTCAACGTCCCCCTCCGTGCGTGCTCTCCCATTGGCTGCCTGCGCTCACGCCCGCTCGTGTCCGTCCTGCAGCGGCTGAAGGTTGAACTGCGCCCCGCGTCTCCTGCTCCCTCCTCCGGCCGCCGCTCTCAGCTCAGACCCGGTGTATCCTCCGCACGTCCCCGCTCTGTTACCGCGAGCTTCCGCAGACGTCTCCCGCAGAGCCATGTCGTTGTTCACAGACGTGCCCCAAGCCCCGCCGGTGGCTGTCTTCAAACTCACGGCCGATTTCAGGGACGACCCACATCCGCAGAAGGTGAACCTCGGAGTCGGAGGTACGAGAAGCTAATGCTAAGCTAATGCTAAGCTAACGGGGGCTAACTGAATCCTAGGCATTTCGTCCCAAGGAGCGTAGTTTATCCACATTTCTACAACAAATATAAGTTTTATTGACATTACAAGCCTATGAATAGATTAAGGATTCACAAAATGTTTTATTACAAGTTATAAGATTTTTTTTCTTCTGAGAATTTAAATGCAAACAGTAATAATAACATGAATTTGTCAAATTTTTCTTGACTAAAGCAAAGATAAACAAACTATCCTTTTAAATCTTTGTCGATAACTGTTAAAACTCTCGTTTTTACGTTTTCTTGGTGTTTTGCCAAAGGTAATTGCAAATAAATAAACAAATGATGACGTAGAAACATGAGTATCTTCCCCGAGCAAAATGCCAAGGCAAAAGAAGAGTCCACTAAGCCAATGCTAAGCTAATGCTAAGTTAGCCTTGACTGGAAGAATGAATGGGAGAACTACGGCTCGTGACAATGTACCTGGATCTCATTAATCGCTGAAACTTTTCATATACTTTAAATAAAATGTAAGCGATTTTACGGCTGTTTACGTCTTTGTTTACGGTTTGACCTTCGCGAAATGCTAACATAGAAGCTAGCAGCCACAAACTGGCCCTCGGTTTGACAGCTGCAGCTCAAATGTTGGTCTGCGGTGAAAGGGATTTGGGGAAAGCGTGACCTCGTCCCGTGACTGCTCAGTTTAGTGGTTGAGTCTTTATAAAACTGTAATCCGTGTCACTGTGTAACAGAAAAGTCAAATTTGTCATCTATTCTAATTCGAAGAAGACGGATTTATTTTAGCGCTGTCATGTAGGCTTTATTTTAACTATTTGTAATCAGTAAAATGACTTGGACCCAGTAACTCATACATTGCATAATAATCACAAAATTAATAAATAAAAGAAAAAATAAATAAATAATGTAAGTGGTAATTCAGAAATAATTTAATCGGCAAAAGACATGCATAATAACATACAAATTATACAGATAACAAGTGGAATAAAACGAACATAAATAGAATATAGCAAAACATTTTAAATATTGTTGATAAATTGTCTGATTCCATAATTTGTCTAATTGTTTTGTTGATTTTACAAAATGTTTTTAGAAATAGAAATAGAAATTTAAACCATATTTTGAAACATTCCCCATGGACTGAGATTATAATATTTGATTAGAATATTCTAGCTTTATGTTTGTTGGTAGTGCCACTGGTCACTCGCTGCTGGTGAGTTTGTTTACAGCGGCTGTAGCTGCTCACATTGTGCTCATGTGACCCGACTTTATGGAAATAAACTGCTGTATCAGAACAACATCTAAGTGTAAATAATATGGGAAATGTGTGCTGTTTAGTCCCATTTTAGTTCAGATTTAGTCACTGTTTAGAGCTTGTTTTAAAGTGCGTCAGGATTCACAGGCCCGGTGCTGCCTTGACCTTGCTTTGCCTCTTGTCTCGGACGCAGCAGGGCCTTTCAATGTGTGACACTTGATCCAGGATTCATGGAGTTCTTCTGAAGTCAAATATGAATGTCACACACACTTTAGTGCTTTTGAATTATGTAACACAGCGGCACAATCTATAAATTAATCAATCTCTAGTTGTCCTATTTACAAAAACTGCTGTAGGGATCAATCCAATTAGACCTGTTTTCTTCTAGTTTTTGTTCACTAATAAATATTTGCAGACAAAATCTATGGTAAGGAAGCGTCACAATAAGGACTGGAATGATTAATTGTGATTTATTGGTATTATTACATTATAATATTAGTCTCTGCCTCAAATCTCCAGCAGAGGCTGATATGTTGTTTGGGCCGACCTGCTGCCAAAGAATACGTATGAAGATTTATTTGACCATTGGCCAAGAAAACAAAACAGAACTACACTGCTCTCTTCTTAACCCGTTTAGTGGATGAGTTTGTAGTAATTAAACATTTCAGAATTTGTGAAAAATAATTGAAATCTGCACTACATGTCAGTCGGCAATATAGGCAAAGCCCGTCAACCATCGATTTATCTGAATTCTAAACAATCGGCCATAAAAAAACACATCATTTTGACCGTTGACTATAAAAAATAATTGTAGTTGTATTTTAAAATAATTGTGATCTGGATGTTATCTTGTTGCCCTGAGGCTAAACTGGAATGACACACGAGCCGTGCAGAAAACTGACGCTGACCCGAGATTTTTCCACTAACAGTTTATTAAAAAATTCAGCGTTATCGTAATTTTGATGTGTGTAAAAACAATACAGTGACAATAATCCCTGCAGGTTTGTCGTGTCTCTTGGCAGCAGCGGCTCTGACTTGCTGCAACACGACTCTCGGCTCAATAATTAAAATGCAATGGATCAGTGGAATATAAAGGAGCTTAGACTTTTATCCAGTTCAGCTTCAGATTCCTGTGTCAAAGTTTAACTCGCTTTACTGCACTATTCTACATTTATCTACACAGGATTACACACAGACTAAGGTCGCAACTAACAATTATTCCAGTGGTCAATAGGGCTGCACTGACCAGTACTCCGATCAGATTCATGATTTGATTCTAGGATTCTGTTAAAAGTTCACATTTTAAACTGACTGAAGTATGAACTGACAAAGACATCACATGTATTTCAGAACATGGAACAATCTAAAACAGCATAAGAAGTTATGGTATTTCAAAAATTACAGCCTTTGCAAATTGTGTCCATTAAAATAGCAATTTTCTTCAAAATTTCAGTTAGTTGTGCAGCCCTAGAAGTCGACGAGTCAAATGATTATTTCTGTTGAACACAGACATTTTAAATACATTTTTAACCAAATAAAGTTTTAAATATGGTGGCTGAAGGCTTCTAGACAGAACATTTACAAATGAAGTGTATTATTGATCACAATCTTTGACATTTTGTCTTGGTTGTAAGGTATTTTCTTATGTGTTTTAGAGTTTTATAGTCTGTATCCAGATGATCAAGTTTTAAGTATTTTTTATAGTCGACAGTCACAAGCTCTTATCAGGAAAAACTATAAAAACATACAGGAATTAGAAGTGGAAAATACAGTAGGCTGTATTGAAAAATAGTTTATCTCCATCGTAATTTTGAAGAAATAAAAAATTACAATATAGAGTATATCTTCCATAATTAAAAGTATTCATTTTATCTCAAAAGAGACAAAAAAACAGAAGCGGCAAATCTCCCAAACAAGAATATAAAGGGATATTTCTGCACTTTTGCAGTTAAATGTATGGTACATTCACGTTTTATGTGACATTTGAACCTTAATAAGACATTTACGCACATTTCAGCACATTCTGATGCTTTGGGAAAATATTGTCTGTATCTGGTTATAGAGAGATCTATATTGAGAGGGACAAACCTCAGGGAGGGGCCTCCTGCTGGTGCCCAGAGTCAGGACTAAACATGGACCGGCCTCCTGCTGGTGCCAGAGTCAGGACTAAACATGGACCGGCCTCCTGCTGGTGCCAGAGTCAGGACTAAACATGGACCGGCCTCCTGCTGGTGCCAGAGTCAGGACTAAACATGGACCGGCCTCCTGCTGGTGCCTAGAGTCAGGACTAAACATGGACCGGCCTCCTGCTGGTGCCCAGAGTCAGGACTAAACATGGACCGGCCTCCTGCTGGTGCCAGAGTCAGGACTAAACATGGACCGGCCTCCTGTTGGTGCCAGAGTCAGGACTAAACATGGACCGGCCTCCTGCTGGTGCCAGAGTCAGGACTAAACATGGACCGGCCTCCTGCTGGTGCCCAGAGTCAGGACTAAACATGGACCGGCCTCCTGCTGGTGCCAGAGTCAGGACTAAACATGGACGGGCCTCCTGCTGGTGCCAGAGTCAGGACTAAACATGGACCGGCCTCCTGCTGGTGTCAGGACTAAACGTGGACCGGCCTCCTGCTGGTGCCAGAGTCAGGACTAAACATGGGGAATCAGCATTTCAGTTTTTTGCAGCTAAAATCTGGAACAGTCTCCCTGAAGATGTGAGACAGGCCTCACTCTGACAATGTTTAAATCCAGGCTAAAAACAGTTCTGTTTAGACGTGCAAACGACTGAAAGATCTATCTGCACTCTTCTCTTTTAAAGCACTTTATTTTAAAATGATTCTGTGTGTCTTTATATGTTTTGTGATTTTAATGCAACTTTTCCTGTTATGTAAAGCACTTTGAATTGCCTCGTGTATAAATTGTGCTCTACAAATAAACTTGCCTCGCCCACCTCTAACTGGGATTAAAATGTGTGAAAACAGCTTGTGTATTACGGTTTCTACCTTGAAACTTTGCTGATAACATAAAAAATGCCTGTTGTTGTGATTCCATGTCCTTTTAAATAGAGTTGCATGTTGTTTGTCCCTCACAGCGTACCGTACGGACGACTGCCTGCCGTGGGTGCTGCCGGTGGTGAAGAAGGTCGAGCGTCTCATTGTGGAGGACGAGAGTCTGAACCACGAGTACCTGCCCATCCTGGGACTGCCCGAGTTCAGGTCCGCCGCCTCCAAAGTGGCTCTGGGAGACGACAGCCCCGCCATCAGTGAGAACCGGGTGAGCAGCGGCCACCAGGGGGCGACACAAACAAACACAAAAAACAAACACAACAACTAGGCTATAGTCTCCTGTAAAAGCTCAAAACAACTAAAATGTGAAAGAACCGCCACAGTCTAATAAATATAAAAGTCTACAGCTCTTACTCTGCTTGATATTTAGTTTGTATCTGACATTTAGAAAAGAAAATCAAGTAAAAAGTTGGAGAAAACCAGATTTCCAAATTCACACACAGTTACGCTCACATTTAACACCGACTCAGACTCTCCTTCTCTCCTTAAATAACATGTTTATGAGCTCAAATGTTGAAGTGTCCTTTATCTCCCCTTGCTGTAAGAAAACAAGCGAGCTAAACTCTCCACAATCACAGCAACAACAGAGAAACTACTTTCTGTTTACATTTTACCAGTTAAAGTTTATTTTGAGCTAAACAAAAGCTCCATGGGCAAAAATGAGGCGAAAAAAGCACAAAAATAAATGTTGTCAGTTGTGCTGCTCAAAATTCTGCAACTCAGTCTGAAAAAGATGTAAGTTAAAAATCTCTTACCAAAACTAGTATCAATGTGTTCTTTTGGACATAAATGTGTATGTATTGATTCTTACACATTTTTATAGAAAGCTTTTATATTAAAGCATTAAATTTTACTTTTCAAATAAAAGAACTTGCACGTGTGTGAACTCCTCGAACGTGTTACTTCTCATTTATCGTCTGCGACACTTTTACACGCCGGGTTTGAGTTTTTAGACGATCAAGCGGACCGCGCACCGAGTGATAAAACTGTGCTCTAAATAATATCTTACAGCGTTTACAGTGAATAAGAACCGGACAGAAGCAGCTCGTCTCCTGTTTAACTGTAAACCTGATAGAGGAGTTTGTGCTGCGAGGCTTGTTTTCTTACCGCCTGAACTGCAGCGTGACATGTAAACAAAAAGCACTGATGGCTCTGGCTCGTCTTTGTGAATGAGAGCAGCCAGTGAGTGACCTTAAAAGAGCAAAACTGTTTTGGAACAAACAGAGCTGGACAGAGATGAGGAAAAGTTAAATAACAGTGTCGTGTTTGCACGACAAGCCGCACAGTAGAGCTGCTTAATGTGCACAACTTACACGTTTTTCACCAGGTGATGTTTTCAAATATAAATAAAGAATTTTATGTTTGCGATATATAATTCTGAAAAATGGGTTTAATTTTTTTTTGACAAATGAGATAAATGTGAGTAAACTAGATCTTACTGAAAATTACCGTAATTCTTTTGTTAAAACTTCATTAAGTTATGCTTCAATATTAGATATTAACTAGGGCTGCACAATATGTTGAAAAAATATCATTATCGCACTTATTGTTATACGTATCGCAAAGATGAGAGAAATTTTCAAATGGTTAAGTGCATTAATCCTGCATTTCTTGTGCGCCTGAGCTTGTTTTTACTTTTGACCAATCAGACTCATTCATTTTCTACCGCTTATTCCCGTTAGGGGTCGCGGGTGACTGGAGCCTATCCCAGTGACTTTGGGACTTAGGCGGGGTACACCCTGGACAGTGGCCAACTCGTCGCAGCAAACACAGAGAGACAGAGACAAGGACAGACAACCATTCACTCTCACATTTATTTACTCTGGACAATTTAGAGTTGTCAATTAACCTACACAGTCATGTCTTTGGACGGTGGGAGGAGCCGGAGAACCTGGAGAGAACCCACGGTAACACGGGGAGGACATGCAGACTCCACCCAGAGAGATCATGTGATGTTAGGGTGGTTCAGAATTCGAGACCACGATGTTGGGGTGGTCCGGGATTCGAACCCACGATCTCCTTATTGAGAGGCAGAAGCTCTTGCCGCTCTGCCACCGTGCACCCCACCATTCAGACTCCCAAAAGCTAAATAGATGTGGCAAGTGAGTGTTTTTTGTTAAAGTTCTTGCTTCAAAATCCTCATAAACTTTTCCACTATCTCGTACAAACATAAGGTGAATAAAATGTCTGAAATGTTTATGCAGCCCTAATATCAACCTTTTTTCCCCCATATTATTATTCCATAATTAACAAACAAGACAAAAACCCTTAAACAAAACAAACATAAACAAGTAACTAATATCAACCTTAAACTCCTTCAATATGTTGTTCAGTCCAAGTTTGTTAAGTTTTGTGTGTAGGAGCTTCTTTAAGGGCTGGTCTTTATGTCTTAATGAGAGAAAACATTTAATTTGAGAAACCGGCCTTTGAAGCAACAACGTCCCAGAGAAATCTATGGATCAAGTGCAGTGGACTGGACAGTTTGTGTTGTTTCCAGGTGAAAACAGAGAGCAAACTGATGAAGAACGCACATTTGCCTGTCGCGTCTTGTCTTATAAAAAGCCAGAGCGTTGTCTAAAGCTGAACAAACGTCTAAACGGGCCCTTGTTGGTCGCAGGTCGGCGCGGTGCAGTGTCTGGGAGGCACCGGCGCTCTGAGGATCGGGGCGGACTTCCTCCGGCGCTGGTACAACGGCACCAACAACACGTCCACTCCGGTCTACGTCTCGGCGCCGACGTGGGGTCAGTGTTCACAGGGAGACACGCACACATTTGGTCGAACTGCCGTGTTTAAAATGTCAAAACCGTCCACTTCCAGAGAACCACAACGGCGTGTTCGCTGATGCCGGTTTCAAAGACATCCGTCCGTATCATTACTGGGACGGCAACAAACGGGGCCTGGACCTGGACGGACTCGTGGACGATCTGGAGGTGAGCGTTTTACTGTTTACGTGGGTTTTGCCTTTATTATTCAGGTCACGCATTATGTATATCAGTGTTTCCCAACCAGGGGTACGGGGGCACTTGGACTGGGGTCAGGTTTTAAATTAAGATGAAATGTACTTTTATCTGACTAAAAAAGTGTCATTAGTTGTAAATTTAGCGTCTTTTGCAGTATCTTGGATCATATATATAATTAAAATAAAAAATATAACAGTAATAATTGACTATATTCAACAAGTAAACCCATTTATTTGCCCGAAACTCAAGTTAAAAGTGTGAAACAAAGCTTAGGCAAAAAAGGTTGGGAGCCACTGATGTATATTATGCTTTTATTCATGTTTTTACATTGTTGCCTCATCAGAAACACACCTGGAGCTGTATTTAGCTTTAATTTACGAGTTGATCTCCTTCTGAGTCTCACAAAATGTCACAAAATGGTAGAGATCCAGAGGCCTCCTTTCTGGCTTTGTCTCTTCTTTATAATTCTGGACAATGGGGCTGCAACAAGTGAATCAATTAATCGCAACTAATCGATTATAGAAATGGTTGTCAACTAATTCAATAATGGAGTAATCGTTAACTGGTCTAAACACAGACTCCAAAACATTCTGTGAGCTGAAAGAAGAGGATTTATGACTCAGACACAGCTGGAATGACACAAAAAACACACGGAAAGCATGTAAATTGTGTGTTTTTGATTAAAATCCTTGTTCATCTATAAATATTCTCCACCAGGACGTCGTCAAACACCTTCACTTCAGCTTTGTCTGGGAAAACTGAAATTAAACTAAAATTCTCATATTAAAGGGTCTTTCGTGCTCTAACGACTAATCGATTAATCAAAGGAATAATCGCTACAAGGCCTGTCACAATAATTACTATATCGACTTCTCGTTCATTATGTGATCGAAAGAACAATATTTTGGGGCTCAATATTTATCGTGTGTACCGTTTGTGTGCACTTAGGACAAGCTTTTCTTTGTTTTGAATAAAATTTGGATTCCAGAGAGTGAAATAAGTAACTTTTATCACTCACAATCGGCACCAGCTTACTGAAAAAGTGTTTAATTCTGCTAATTATTAATTATAGCTCATGTTTTCTTACTATATTTGACAGTTACAATGACTGTGTTTGGGATTTTCCGTCTTTAGGATTTCTGTGTCAGTGGCATAAAGTAGTTTCAATATTATAGTTTATCGTGATATTTTCTCTAATAATATATTGTACTTAAATATGTGGCCTAATCGCTAGACTAATCGATTATCAAAATAATGCCTAGTTGCAGCCCTACAGGACAAACAAATGCAAGGACAAACGACATTATTATGATGCGTTCAGGGCTTTGTTCTTTGCATTTCTGCCTCAAATCAACTGCGTGTTTTCATTATCACATCAAGGCAAGCCAGCTTTTGTTTATTTTCCCTCTGCTGCCAGTAGATGGAGCACTAACGCCGAATCACGACGAGGGAGCTGATATAAAGTTGCGTTTGCTTTTCGACACATGCGTTTCTCCAGTTCTGTGACGTTTTCCTTGTTTTGTTTCTCCGACAGAAAGCCCCGGAACATTCGATCTTTGTGCTTCACGCCTGCGCTCACAACCCGACCGGCACCGACCCCACGCAGGACGAGTGGAAGAAGATCGCAGAAGTCATGAAGGTGAGCGACGTTTCAAACAAGTGATGTTATCCGTTTGGGTTTTAGAGACTTAATTAAACCTTATCTGAAGAGTTTGACAGTAGCTGGTGTATAATAGGGCTGTAACTAATGATGATCTTAGTACCGTAAAATGTGGACTATTGAGCGCACCTGAGTGTAAGCCGCACCAGCCGTATTTACAAAGAAAAACAACTTTGTACATAGACCGGCCGCACCTGTCTGTAAGTGGCAGGTGTCCACGTTGTAACATGAGACATTTACACAGAAGGATGTTTTAATTGAACACATGCCTTTTTCCAAACAGCACCTTTAACACACAGTGCACTGAGTCGCTCTTCACTGTCGCCTCTGACGTCTCACCATCGATTCATGGATGAAGCTCACATGCTCTGTTTCCTTCTTTGGCTCCACATCCGATTGTTTTTAACTTAAAATCTGCGTCATATTCATTTCTTCGTGTGTTTTCTGTGACGATGGTGAGCGCGTGATGCAAACTGACTGTTCAAACACAGTCAATCTTAGTCTGACTTTTTAAAGGTTCTAGAACAGGGCTATTTAACTTTCTTTTACCAAGGGACGGATTTTTCGGATGGTTTTGTCCTCGGGGCCAGAAACACTTTTGTAATACGAACAAAACGTAATACGAAAGGTTTTAACAACATCAGCAGAACTGAACCAGAATTAAACCAGATTTAAACCAGGTCTAAACCAGGATTCAACCAGGACAAAACCAGGTCTAAACCAGGTCTAAACCAGGACTGAACCAGGTCTAAACTAGGACTAAACTAGGACTAAACTAGGACTAAACCAGGACTAAACCAGGTCTAGACCAGGACTAAACCAGATCTAAACCAGGACTGAACCAGGTTTAAACCAGGTCTAAAACTGGGATTTAACCAGGACTAAACCAGATCTAAACCAGGTCTAAACAGGACTAAATCAGGACTAAATCAGGACTAAACCAAGTCTAAACCAGGTCTAAACCAGGTCTAAATCAGGTCTAAACCAGGTCTAGAACAGGCTAAAACCAGGACTAAACCAGATCTAAACCAGGACGTAAGCGTCTTCCTCCACGCACTCTCTGGTTTGTCAAACTCCTGCACTTTCTGCTAGAGCGCCCCTAGAGGCTGTTCCCGTAAAAATACATAAATTAGCTGCATCGCTTTATTCACCTTATTCCTGAAGTTGCCGTACGCGCCGCCGTCTTGTTTCCGTTGTAGTTCACACGGAGCAGAGGAGCTCAACAGAAAATAAGTTCTACATGGACTAAAAAGCTGTTTTCAGACTGACCAGGAAATCGTTGCGTTGTGACTTGTTGTTGCTCGTGTTCATTAAACATTTTACACAAATCAATCTACTTTATGTAACATTTTAGCGGTGAGACTTTTCCCTCGTTCATCATTAGCTTTAACGGAGTTCTCATCAAACGGAAGTGCGTTTACAACAAAAGTGCAAAAAACTGCAAAAGTGGGCGGGGCAGAATAAGGTCAATAAGGCGCAAGGTTGAAATCATGAGAACAAAGTAGCGGCTTATAGTCTGAATTTTACGGTAGTCAACCAGTCAGCCATTATTTTTATTGTATATTGAGGTTTTTAAATATATTTTAACCAAATAATTACAATTCTCAAATATTATTTTAACAGTCGACCGACACAATTGTTCAATTTAATCGTTGCTGCTGAGGAAAAACTGCTGAACTAAAAGAACAGTTTAGAGCTGAAACTAACGAATATTTTGGTGATTGATTAGTCTAGCCATGATTCTTTTGATTAATTGATTAGTTGTTTAGAACATGAAGTGCCCGTGAATATAACATTTTGACAAAATTTGACCTACATGAAACTAAGATGGCGCCGCTTTGGGACGTCCTGATGAAGTACGTTTACAGACAAAATAGGTTTTTGACGTAGTTCGCAGTCCGCTTCTTTTCAGCAGCTCTTTTTCCTTTTTCAGTTCTGTTTCATGTTAATAGATGCAAAGATGACAAATTGAGACGACAAAGTATTTGCTTTTTTTTTTTTTTTTTTTTTTGTCTTAATTTTATGGATCTTGGGTCGGCTGCTTGGGTTTTGTCGCTCGTTGCTCTCTGAAAATCTGGCATTTGGTCAAAAACTCAGAGCTATCACGTTTCTTTGTCATTTTGATGTAATTCCTGATCTGTCCGAGGGATAGAACCTCTTTTATGAGCACAGTGCATGCTTTAAAGTCTGTGTATGACCCAGATAACAATTATTCGATTACTAAATTACTATACTGTTACTATAAATTTTTTCAGCCCTAGCACAGTTACAAGGCTAAACATTTACTAAAATACAAATACTTCTGTTCAAAGTGTATGGAAAAAGTAAATCTTTACAGTGCATAAAACATTCATTCTTGGTTAAATCCACTTTTTTTTTGCTTTAAACTAATCCTTCCTTGTGTTTTTGTTTCCAGAGGAGGAACTTGTTTGTGTTCTTCGACTCGGCCTATCAGGGTTTCGCCTCCGGGAGTCTGGAGAAGGACGCCTGGGCCATTCGGTACTTCGTCTCTCAGGGATTTGAGCTCCTCGTGGCTCAGTCTTTCTCCAAGAACTTCGGCCTCTACAGTGAGTCCCGGATACAGGAACGATCTCTGGTTCAAAAGGAGCTGAAACTGATTTTTTTTGTTCAGAAATGGTGCGAAGGCAACTGTCCAAAGCTCTTTAAAGAATTGTAATGATTAGCGTTGTGATTTGATCTTATTTCCCTTTGTCAGACAACTTTGTGTGGATTTTTTTCCGCTGTCAAGATAAATGTGTCTCACTGACAAAGTTGAAAAGACAAAAGAAATGATAAATCTGTTGTAACTGAAGACAAGATGAAGTGATTGTGAATTTACCTTAATGAATGGGCCATTTAGTTGACTACTTTCTAAATAATTGCTTACATTTTTGTACTAAAATGCTTATTGCTTCTGTTTAATGCTTTGTTTAGTGGGTTAAATATTGTGATAATGCAAAATTTACAATTTGTTTCAGGACATATTTGATTTGATTTTTTATTTTTCACATAATATAAAAAAAACAGAAGTCTATATGAAATAAAATAACATAAAACGTGTTGAGTATGAGTATGGCAGAAACCCGAAAGGGCTTATCCTTAAAGCCACACACCTTTTTAATTGATTATTTAACAAGCTCAAATTAATAGAAAGAAAATCACATTCATAAACATAAAATATTCTGCTGCAGTGACTTTTTTGAGCTTTTAATCATGTTCTAACATCATCAAAAACACACCTGGAGTTGCATTTAGCTTCATTCACGCTAGTTTGACGAATGCTGGCTTGAAAATCCTCTCCCTCCGAGCGTCAAAAACACTTCCTGCTGAACTCCCTCGATACGTGACATATTTTTGAGATCATCTGCGTCACTTATCTGAGTATCTTCTGCTGTTTTAAGTCCTTAAATCATTGCCAGCCTCGCTCTGAGCGTTTCTGCTCTAAACACGATAACTGCTGCTGCTAACCGCATCGTAGCGTCTCTTAAAGTGGCAGTGTACACAGCAGAGGGCAGACAGCAGAGAAACTAGTTCATACAGAGCTTTTCAAAACATGAGAGGGCAAATTTAAGGCACTCTTGAGCGTGTTTAAAGGCCAATAACAATATAAAAATGCATAATATTCTTCCTTTTAAAAACAGTGTATTATTTGTTGCTCCTTTAAGATGGGAATCAGGAAAGATATGGCATCAATGTGGAACAGCACACTTTTTTATGTCTTTGTTTTAGTTTAGTGTCCGTTCTGTCTCTCACTGCATGTTTCTTTGTTTCGCTGCAGACGAGAGGGTGGGGAACCTGACCGTCGTGGCCCGGGACAGTGATAATCTGACCAGGATCTTGTCTCAGATGGAGAAGATCGTGAGGACGACTTGGTCCAATCCTCCGTCTCAGGGAGCTCGCATCGTCAGCAAAACCCTCAACTCTCCAGAGCTCTTCGCAGAATGGTAAAGTCACTCTGCATTTTAACGTTTGAAGAGACACGAGTTCAGACAATATAAATAATGTTTGTGCAGTGAAGGCGAGACACTGCTGGTGTAAGTGTTGAGAAAAAAGCTTAAATTTAAAGATATCAATGTGAAACTTCTCCTGTGGTTTAGTCAAATAAATGTAAGAAAAAAAGGTATTACAAGTTTTCATCATGTCACGTTTTCATGTAGAAATAAGACATTTTATGTGTTTATAATAAGTCGTAAAGCTTATTTTTTTCTTTGGATTTTTCGAAGGGTTGATAGTTTTTACTGTTTTTTTGGTGCATGTTGTCTTATGTCTCATTATTTTGTCTGTGTGGAGCACTTTGGTCGACTGTGTTGTGTTTAAAGTGCTGTTATAAATAAAGCTGGATTGAATTGGGTTAAAAACGTCCAAAATTACACATATTTGGGACATAAATCTAAAAAATTTAATTGACAGAACCAGGTTTAAATTTCTTGGTTCATTTTGTAACATTTTTAGTTTTTGAGTGAACCTGATTTGACTGAAACTGAAACAAAAAATTAGGTATTTTTTTTATTTTTAGGACTAACGCCTAGTGTACACTGAGTCCAGTCCGGTCGCGGTCCGGGACCCGCGCGGGTCTCTTGCAGACGCCTGTCACACCAGCTCCGGTTCACTGCGGTCCGTTTTTGACGAAAGCCACGTAGATTCACGTGGTTTCGCGCGAGAGCACTCGTCAAATGACATGAAAGCCGCACCAGACCGCTGCGGCGTCCGGCAAAAATAGACTTCTTGCGGATTCTTTCCGGAGACCCGCGCGGCTGCCGGACCCGCGGCCGCAGAGCTCCGAGGTCGGTGTGACAGGGCGCATTGAATTTAAGCACTTTCTAAGTCTTGCGGGACCCGCGCGGGTCCCGAACCGGAGCCGGACCGGAGTCGGTGTGCATCAGGCGTAAGTTTTCGAATTAGATGTCAGCAAATCCTTCTGTACGTTTGGTCTAAATCCTGTTGAGTCCAGATTGTACAGTTTGGTGTAGGATCTACTTTAAGGCTGATCTTTATGTCTCGAGGGAGAAAAATGCATTTGAAGGAAACGTCCTTTGAAGTTACAATGTCCCAGGGAAATCTATGGATGAAGTGGATTCAAATAAATAATAAAACATCTTTAGGAGCAGATTGTACAAGTTTTTTTGCGTTGAAAAAAATGCCTGTAGTGTCTCGCCTTAGTTATATTAATCAAGTCTAATGCACGTGTGGAAGTGAGCCGTCTACGCCGAGCTCAACACTAAAATGACTGAATTCTCGTCTCTGGTGAAGGCAGGGAAACGTGAAGACCATGGCGGACCGAGTGCTGCTGATGCGGGACCAGCTCCGGTCCAAGCTCCTGGCTCTGGGGACTCCTGGCACCTGGGACCACATCACGGCTCAGATCGGCATGTTCAGCTTCACCGGACTGAACCGTGAGTGACGCCGGGTTGTAACGAGGGCGGGGGGAGTCGTGGAGTCGGTGTCACGGTAACGGGCCGAGGAGGGACCGACTTGTGCTGCGTTCACAATCATGGATTAAAAAAGCACCTGAAGAAGAAAATAACTAAAAAGCTTAAAGTGCGACTGACAGGTTTTCTAATTTTGACTTTATTCAGTGTATTAATGCCGTTTGTAAATATAAATTATAGTTTTACACCAATCAGGTCGCTGTTTGTGGAGAAAAGTTGAGAATTACAGGAAGTAGCCTTCATTTTTATTGAAATAAGGAAGTTTAATCACACGTAAAAACATTTCAAGTCGCTAAATATAAAAAGAAAGCCCAGGTTTCTCAGAAGAGTTGTCTTCGGGTCGGCGTCAGGAAATGTTGCCGCTGGTGTTTTTCCGCTCAGAGACAGCAGGGGGTGACAGCGGAGGCTTCAAATGCCCAAAAATACATTTACTACCAACACACGGACTTATGAAGACGTTTAAAGGGCCTATGACAGGTTGGACACTCATTTGACAAAAATGCAGTTAAGATAAATATTTCAAATTTTATTAAAATACTTTAAAAATTTGATCGTGGTTTAGCAATTTTTTTGTTTTACTTCCTGGTTGTAAATGATGACATCACACTACCATCCTGTAAACTGGGCCAAAACTCATCTGATGTCACAGATTTTTACAAATAAAGATACATTTGAACACCTTTATTTTGTTGAATTCATGCATAAAGGGTCAAAAAAGCTATTTCTGTTGTGTCAGTTATGCAAAACCTTTGTCTCCCCAGTGTGATGTCATCAGTCTGTTTACTTCCTGTAAATTTCAACAGATTTTTCAACTTTACTCCACAAATGGCTGCTTGATTGGTGTAAAACGAAAATTTATATTTAGGTATTAATGCACTGAATAAAGTCCAAATTAGAAAATCGTGAAAACCCGTCATACGCACTTTAATAAGGTAGTTCTACTTTGATGTCACTGTTAAAGTCTGTACTCCAGAGATAAAATTACCATTTAGAACCCCGACTTCTCCGAAACCCGGGGAGCACATGAACGCAGCACAAGTCAAGTCCTGGGCCTCGTCTACCACTTTTCTATTTCACGAGCTTTTGCTGAGTTCTAGACCAGTTTCCCAACCAGGGGTACGGGGACCCCTAGGGGTACGTGAGCAAATACCAGGGGGTACTTGGAATGGTTTCAGGTTTAAAAAGAAGATGAAATGTGCTTTTATCTGAGTGAAAAAGTGTTATTAGTTGTAAATTTAGCATCTTTTTGGAGGATCTTGGACCATAGATATAATGAAAAACAATATATAATTCTAATAATTGACTAAATGTGAGAACTAAACCCATTTATTTGCCTGAAACTCAAGTTAAGGGGTACTTTGAGTGTGAGACAAAGATTAGGGGGTACTCGAGACAAAAAAGGTTGGGAACCACTGTTCTAGACGATCAAACACCCGAACCCAACTGAATCTTTGTATCGTTATAAGATTTTTTGTTGTGTATTGAAGCTGCTCTGACCCCAGTCCCGCTCTGCTTTCGTCCCGTCTTGCAGCCAAACAGGTGGAGTTCATGGTGAAGGAGAAGCACGTGTACCTGATGGCCAGCGGTCGCATCAACATGTGCGGCCTCACCTCCAAAAACATCGACTACGTAGCCCAGTCCATCCACGAAGCCGTCACCAAAGTCCAATAAGAAGAAACGCCTCCACTTGCTGTTCCCGGCCTCCCTCCGTGCTCCGATTGGCTGTAGCTTTAACCAATTGGGGAGCTAGAATCTGTGAAGGAAAGGAACAGCTGCAAAATAGAAAAACAAAGCACTTTTTTTTTGGTCCTTGCTGTTCACTCAAGACTTTAGGACAGTTTTAGTGAATTAAATTGATGAATACTGTAACTTTAAGTGTGATATTGAACAAACATAATCCTGTACATAAATATATCCACAAATTACTGCTAGATTTTGTTCAAATGCAACTGAAAACCTCCCTACACTTAAGTCCGGTAAACTTTTAAAGCACACACGCGACGCAGAATTGACTTTTTTGAGCTTTTAGCAGCGTTTTAATATCGTTTCCTCATCGAAAACACACCTGGAGTTGTTTTTAGTTTCATTCACACTTGTTTCATTATTGCTGTTTGTGAGGTCCTCTCCAACAGAGTCTCAGAATACGCTCAAGTTTCAAATTTCCCAGATCTGTGACATCAAAAGTAGAGATCCAGAGGTCTCGTGCCGCTTTTAAGGCTTGTTCTCAGCATTTCTGTCTAAAATCACGTTCGTTTCAATTGTTTATTTCCATTTGGTAATTCCCTCTGCTGCCAGTAGATGGTGTTAACAAAAATCCAGATGAGAGAAAGTCGCGTGGTTTTAGTAGATTCAAGAGCATGTTTAAAAGCCAATAATTATAGAAATGGATAATATTCGTCATTTAACTAATGATAAATTAATATAAAAGAAAAAAGTTTGCCAATAAATGTATCTAAATCCCTTGATTATTAAAACAATGTTACTTTTATTCAACTCTTTTCGCTGTAATTTAATGTCCTTTTTTCTTTTCAAAACGTCCAACATGAGCTTTCCTCTCAGTTAATTTCACAGTCACAAAAAGCCACGCACAGAGTAATATTTAAATCTGAAATATGTCATTATTTTGGTCTAATATTATACTGTACTTTTGAACAAATCTGCGTTTCACTGTTACGGACCAATCGCAACAAACCATGAACTGTTGTAGTAAATGTGTAACTCTGCCATCTGAAAACAAATATATCTCAAACTATAACAAGAAAAGTGAAGTTACTACCAGATATTCACGTTTTTGGCTCAAACATGGCTCTATAATAAGACATTTTGAATAATTACTAGTATAGATCGTCTTGGCAAATAAGCGTCAACTATGATTTTACTAAACATGTGAGCGTTTCTTTGGTCGATGTTGTTGAAACTTTGTAGGTGAAATGTATTCGTGCTCAGTTGGCAGCTTTACGCTCTCGTTCGCAACAGTTTTCACTTCAAATGAATAAAAGTGGTACAATCTGATGGCGTTTGTCTGTGTTTGTGTCAGACGGGAAGTACTTTTCAAACATACAGTATTTTGGGGCGAGATGCTGCAGGTGAATAGGAAAAAATCTTAAATTTAAAGATATCAATGTGAGACTTCTCCTGTAGTTTACTCACTTAAATGTAAGAAAACAACGTATTAGAGGTTTATCATGTTGTTTTCATTTAGAAATAAGGCCAAAATTTAAATTGGAAAAATGAATGGGTCAGATTTAAATTCCTTGATTCATTTTGTTGACATTAGACACAAAATGAAATATAAAGGGGAATTTAAATCTTTGGTTTTAGAATAAACTCGATATAACTGAAAATGTACCCAAATATTCAAATTTCGTGGCATTGTTTAGACTTAAAACGTTTATAAATCAGACTTAGAATTAGATATCAACAAATCCTCCTGTACGTTCCGTCAAAATCTACTTTAAGGCAGATCTTTATGTCTCGAGGGAGAAAAATGCATTTTAAGAAAACGGCCTTTGAAGTTACAATGGCCCAGAGAAATCTATGGATGAAGTGGATTAAATTAAATAATAAAACCTCTTTAGGAGCAGATCGGATATGAAAGTCGAAAATTACAAGATTGAGAATTTACAGCTGTAATGTGTAAAATGTAAGACCTCAAAAATGACTATAAGAATCATTTAAATGTTATATTGGTACAAAAAGACAAATAAATGCTATGCACAGATTATGGATGTCAAGATTAAATTGGTTACTTGATAATTGTGATTACAACACGATGGAAAGTGCTTTTAATTAACTTTATCATTCAGAAAGTTTGAGTTGATAAAGCTGGTCACATATTAGAGGAACGGAAATACATTTGAACGAAAATGGTCCATAATCGTGAATATTTGTAAAATGTTGCGTCTCACAACAATCGTGACATCCATAAAACAGACAGTAGTTACTTTGAAGAAACATTTACAGACAAATTAGTTCATAAAATTGCTTGAAAATAAAATAAAACTGGCACACTGAAGCGTCTGTTCCAAACCAAATGATTCAAAAACCTTTTCCAAAATAAAACCTCAAACGACTCACAAAACCCTCTTTTCAACGTCCACAACACCCGCCAAACCTTACCCACAAAAACCTGATGAAGCGATGAATTCAAAATCAAACTCAAAATCCAGTCTAAAACGCTTTAAACATTTTGATTATGAATAAAACCCCAATAATCCTGTAGTTAAGCACAATATTCTGTTTTGTAGAGCCCTGTGACTTATGTTTTGTCTAATTCTGACTTAGTTCGAGGGAGGGCACCTGTGGTAAATATTTATCACAGTTTTACATTTGTGAAGAAAAACTGCAAAATGGTAGTTTAAATGACAGGAAGTAGAACAGAATCCCTCTGTGATGTCATCAAAAAGCGACGCACCGTTGAAAATACAGAGACAATGGACGCACAACAGTTTAATGGAAAGCTGTTCTCAGATATAATTTATGGTCAAGTAATACATTTTTTTGTATAATTTATATGGATTTGGGCTGTTGTTTATGTCACAACAAGGACTTTACATTAGAAACTTTACGAAAACCGTCAAACTGGGGACAAATACTTAAAATGTTTAGTAAAATCTCAAATATAATCATCAGCTATGTTTTAGTGAAATATGTCGTCTAACCTGTCATACAGACGTTAAATTGTAATTTTTTTCATTAAATAGTAAAATATAAAGAAACTGATTTAAAAAAAAAAAAAAATTTATTAGTTTTATTTTTAGCCTATGGAAGCCCGTTTCTGCCAGTGAAAAAAAACAAAAAGCCCCACAGGAAGTCATAATTTCGAGTTCAAAAGTCGTTCTTTGAATTTTAAAAGTTGTAATTTCGAGTTTAAAAGTTGTAATTATGACTTTCCAACAATTCTGGCGAGCTCCAGCGACATAACAGCGGTTACAGTTCATGTATTCCCTTCATGTATTCCCTGCACTAGTGACAACCACCTCGGGCTCAAAGGTCTGGACTGCTTCATGCCGTGGACAGATGAGGCGTCTGCGGTGTGCACTTCATGGATTGTCCACACGTCCACTGTGACTGTGCCGCTGCTGCAGAGGAAACAAGCAGCATGTGCGGTCTAAACTGGACACTTTGCTGTGTTAACTGGTCAAGTCTACGAGCAAAGAGCTGCACGCTGAGCTCAGAGCCCGGATCTGGACCTGGTTTAGTCTTAGTCCGGGCACTCAGGGAAAAGCCCGTGGACTTACGCCTAGTGTACACTCAGTCCGGTCGCGGTTCGGGACCCACACGGGTCTCTTGCAGATTGCCTGTCACACCAGCTCCGGTTCACTGCGGCCCATTTTTGACGAAAGCCACGTAGATTCACGCGAGAGCACTCGTCACATGACATGAAAGCCGCACCAGACCGCTGCGTCGTCCGGCAAAAATAGGCTTCTTGTGGATTCTTTCTGCAGACCACAGTGCTCCGAGGTCAGTGTGACAGGGTGCATTCATTTTAAGCACTTTCTAAGTTTTGCGGGACCCGCACCGGAGTCAGTGTGCATCAGGGGTTACACTCATAGAACTATAATAAAACCTGGAAGATTAATCCAAAATGGCCGCCCTGTTTATCCCTGTGGCCTGAGCTCATTGACACATGACCCCAAAAAAATGTCTTACTTCCGCATTTACTTCCTGATACGGAGGCGGCCATCTTTGCTTTAGGGCACCATGTGACCACAATCCCCCATGATGCTTTGAGCGACGTGAACGACCAGCAGCTGCAAGTTTTTGTGTTAGCGTTAGCTTGTGTGATTGTAATTGTGTTCTTCATGTTAGACACACATGAAAGCGTCTGAAATGAAATAAAATACAACTTACAGGTGTCTCTAGTCGAGCCTTTTCCACGAGCTTCTGTTTGTATCGTCCGACGCTCGTTCACGTGACTCGCACATGTTTGTGTGACGTCACTTCATATAAAAACGGTAATTTCTGTGATTTTAGAAACGGTAGAAAAGAACATTTCCTTCTATTTTATTTAAATACCGATAATAATTCAGTCCTGTCTGTGATTATAATGAGCAATTTTAGAAAAGGGCTGGTTCCAAGAGGCTGCAGTACCTCACACGGCCACTAATCAACCTGGGACACAGACAGAGGGGGCATACCTTATCCAGTTCTTTTAATACATCCATGGTTACGCTCCATTCCCCGTGGCCCACTCAGACTGGTTCAGACTGACAGCACAACAGCACCTGATCAGACACACGGCTCCGGAGCCACACAGCGCGTGGCTCTGTCCTGCGACCGTGCATTCCACGGAGCACTGGGTCTGCAGCTGTGACCGTGCACACGGTGCTGTACGGTGCTCAGTGCATTCACTTCTCGTTGTCCTGGACCTGGTCTGGTTAGATGGGGACAAGTCCATATGCACCGACCCCCGGGGGTAACTGAGCTCACAGGGTGCACAGCGTAATAATCATCATAATCATAAGCTTTAAAACCATCATTTCCAACCAACAAACGACATAGAACAACTTTCTCCCAACTTTCTGTAACCAACAATTCACAGCTTCTGGAAAAAAATAAAAATAAAAAAAATGCACCCAAAAATCTATTTTCAATCCCAGTAACATACAATACAAACAAAAATGTAGGTTTTGCAGTAATATTACGTCCACTTTTCGTTTTAAAATGTTTGTATCGTACCAAAACCAAAACATTTTTTAAAATTCATTTTAAAAGAGACTTATTCTGTACATGTATAAATACTAAAGAGACTCGACACAATAGTGGTTTTCTATTTACAGCAGCTACACGACACACAATTAAAAGCATTTAAGAAACAGAGAAACCAAACTGTCAAGAAGAGACATTTCAATTAAAGCAGAATGATGCAAACCCCAACCTGAAGGACGTCAAAGGCAACACAGCGCTCCACCTGGCAGCTAACATCTCGTCTGTGTCCACAGCTGAGCTGCTTCTGCACCATAAGGCTCACATAAATGCCATTAATAACAAGGGGTTCACTCCGCTGACTGTGGCGGTCCGCAACCACAATCTTGAGATGGCAGGGTTTCTTCTACAAAAAGGAGCAGATGTCAATTTTGCGACAATCATGAAAGTTTACCTTTCACAACTGAAAACAATCAATCAGACATGCGTCAGCTCCTTTTAAGATATAAACGTGGGACTGAACACTCACAGAAAGCCAGGCTGGCTTTAGAAAAAGAAGAATTTGAGCAGGTTCTTGCGTCTAAGAACTTTCATCAGGAACAAAACAAACCAGATTGTCCTGAACCTTTCAGCTTGTCAAGGACGAAAAGGTATTCTTTTTCAGACTGGAGCACAGATGAAGAGGAGGAATCTGTGAAGGAACTAAAGAGCCAAGAGGAAGTTTCTGATCAGGAACTACAAGACCTTCTCATGAAGGAAGACATTCATCTGGAAGAAAACAAACCGGACAGTCCTGAACCTTTAAGCTCGCCCAGCATGGAAAGCACAAGGTTATCTAATGATTCTTTGTCAGACTGGGACGCAGATAAAGAGAAGGAATCTATGAAGGAGCTAAAGAGCCAAGAGGAAGTTTCTGATCAGGAACGAGAAGAACCAGATTCTTCTTCACTTCCAAATGGAATCTTACAAGAGTCTCTGCAAAGAGAGGAGAGCGAGTGTTTGAAAGAAAGAATGACACTTGTGGGTGTCAACCACCAAGAGACAGTGAGAAGTCTGACTCACTGTCCACAGCAGAGACCCAGGTCCAAAGTCTGGAGGAGGAGGTCTTCAGTCTCAAACTGCAGCTCATGGGGAAGGGGCACCAACCTGATGCCCTGCAGTTGGAGAAGGAGAAGCTGGCTGCACAAATGCAAAAGCAAGACAGAGCTCATCAGGCTCTGAAAGTTTTTGCACAAGCCCAATATGAAGATGCACAGAAGCAACTGGCCCAGGCCCAAAGTGAAAATCAGATCCTGCGGCAGCAGCTGGAGGAGATGAAAAACAAACGTGAGGCTGATCAGAGTGCCATGACCAACGCACAACAGCACCTCAGTGACACACAGTCCAAGCACTCTGGCTGTGAGCAGAGGGTCCAGATGGTGGAGGACAGGAACAAGGAACTGCTCAGTAAGACCACAGAACTTCAAGATCGAGTGCACACGTTAGAGGAGGAAAAGAATGAGAGAGAGGCCAGTCAGAGGCAGCTGCAGCAGGAACTGTGCAACACCCTGGAGAAGCTGTCCAAGAGTGAAGCCGCTCTGAAGGTGAACACTCAGTACTGCACCGACCTGGAGACGGAGAAGACCTGGATCCTCAGGAATATGGACCGTCTCAAACAAAAGCTGGCAGAGAGTGAGGCCCAGTGTGCGCGGGCTGTGCAGGAGGCTGTTACAGTCAGGGGTCAGGTACAGGAGCAGAGCACAGTGTCTCCCTCAGGCCAGGAGTACCAGGCTTTATGGGAGAAAGAGGTGGGAAAATGCTCCAGGTTAGAACTGCGTGTGTCAGAGCTTGAGAAGGAAAAGGACGAGCTGGCCTCACAGAGGCGAATAATTAAGGAAAAGGCAAAGAAAATTGTGGAGAAGAAAAAGGCAGTGGACGCTTGTCTGGAACAAGAAAAGACAAGGAACGCTGAGCTTAAGACAGAAGTGCAGGGTCTACGCACCTTAGTCCAAAGGGGCAATACGCAGCACCATAAAAAGGACAAGGACCCTCTTGAGATGAAGGATCTCCAGGTGCAGCTGGACAGAGAGACTCTGAGATGCCATCAGCTGAAGAAAGACAACTGTGACCTACAGGACGAGCTGATGTTCCTCAAGCGTTCACTGCAGAACAGAGAGAGGACAGAGGAGCAGCTGAGGGCACAAATACAGCGTTGAATTGCGCAGCCCTTGTCTATAAGAGGTAAATAATGTCATCTGCTCAGAGGCTAAACAACAGAAGAAAAAGTGTGTTTGAACAGACAGCTGCATTAAAGACAGAAAAACAATGAATCACGATACGTTGATTTCACAAAAATAGCAGATTGTCACAGGAACCAGTTCACAATTCGATTTTTATCACCAGATCACCCAGGCCTACGTGTCGTGATTGACTGTTTGTGTCTTTAATGCAGCTGTCTGTTCAAACACACTTTTTCTCCTGTTGTTTAGCCTCTGAAGCCTCTGAGCAGATGACTTTATTTACCTCTTAAAGGCCAGAGCTGCACAATTAAACCAAATCCACACAAAATCGTGAATTTAATGGATGCAATTAGCAAATCAAAAAGACTGCAAGTTTTGAAGTGCAATAATTTCTTCCACAAACAACAAAATGTCTTGTTTTGAGTGGAATAAAAACTGCTAACACTGTAGTTTGGATTTGTAAAAATATGTTCTGAAACAAGTTACAAAAGCGCAATAAAATGTGTTCAAAAGTGAGCCACCAAAACTGACAAACACAAGTGAACGTGACAAAAACTAGACTAAAAGCGAAAAGATTATGTTTGAAATGTGAATTTGAATAGAATCCCGTTATTAAAAACATAAATGGCACTGGTCATAAAAATCACAATCAGATATTTTTCCCAAATCGTGCCGCTCTATTAAAGGCAACAGAAAAACACAAAGTGAACATGAATCGTGATCAAATCGAAATCATGATCTGGCAACAAGGAAATCGTGCTGCTAATTTTTGACCATGTCTCCCAGTCCTAGTGTGGTGTTTGTTTTTAATTGGAGAAAGTGTTGAAATGTTTAAAAGGCTGCACATGTAAATAACTTTTCATTTTCTTTATGTTGTCAAATAAGGCTTCAGTTCGGTGCACATTTTAAACACGTCCAGGAGCTTTTACGTTTGAAATAGGGCTGTGTGATATTGGAAATGATTGCAAAATGTGATATGGATATTATTATCTGCGATATCGATATTACTGCAATATTTACACTTGTGATTAAGGCTTTTAGTAGTGAACTAGTCAATAGTTTTTATTGTAGCTTGAGACTTTGAATACATATTTTTAACCAAATAAATGTTGAAATATTGCGAATGAAGCTTCTAGAGAGAGAATATTTATGAATAAAGTGTAGAATTGAGGAAAATCAGAAATGGTCTTTTCTTTTTTTGCCATTTTTCTTTGTTATAAATTTTATTTCAATTGTTTATTTCCATTTGGTAATTCCCTCTGCTGCCAGTAGATGGAGTGTTAACAAAAATCCTGATGAGAGAAAGTCGTGTGGTTTAAAAGGCAATACTTATAGAAATTATGTTAAATGATAAATTAACAGTTTCAAAGAAAAAAGTTTGCCAATAAACGTATCTAAATACCTTGATTATTAAAACGATGTTGCTTTTATTCAACTCTTTTCGCTGTAATTTCATGTCCTTTTTTCTTTTCAAAGCGTCCAACACGAGCTTTCCTTTCAGTTAATTTCAGTCACAAAAAGATTGAACATGAAAGTCGATATGTTGAGAGAGCGAACTGACAAAAACATTGGGGGAGGAAAAGTTTTGCCTGTTGCTTCATACATTTTTTTGTCTTTAAATAAATGAAAAACGTGTCCAAACTTTTGACCTGCAGTGTATTTATATATTAAAAAAAAAAAACAGACAGCATTAATGAGAAACAACATTTAATCCAAAGTGGACAGTTCTCATTTAAGAGCTCATTATTATCATCATTAAAACAAAAACACTGTAGGACCAGACTCTGTAACAGTCACTTCAGTTTGAGGCAATGTGTTATTATTAGTCAAACATAAAATATCCATTAAAAACGTACAAGATTGACAATTTACAGTTGTAACAAAACAGGAAAAACGTTAATGTGTAAAATGTAAGACCTCAAAAATGACTTTAAGAATCATTTAAATGTTATATTGGTACAAAAAGACAAATAAATGCTATGCACAGATTATGGATGTCAAGATTAAATTGGTTACTTGATAATTGTGATTACAACACGATGGAAAGTGCTTTTAATTAACTTTATCATTCAGAAAGTTCCAGTTGATAAAGCTGGTCACATATTAGAGGAACGGAAATACATTTGAACGAAAATGGTCCATAATCGTGAATATTTGTAAAATGTTGCGTCTCACAACAATCGTGACATCCATAAAACAGACAGTAGTTACTTTGAAGAAACATTTACAGAGAAATTAGTTCATAAAATTGCTTGAAAATAAAATAAAACTGGCACACTGAAGCGTCTGTTCCAAACCAAATGATTCAAAAACCTTTCCCAAAATAAAACCTCAAACGACTCACAAAACCCTCTTTTCAACGTCCACAACACCCGCCAAACCTTACCCACAAAAACCTGATGAAGCGATGAATTCAAAATCAAACTCAAAATCCAGTCTAAAACGCTTTAAACATTTTGATTATGAATAAAACCCCAATAATCCTGTAGTTAAGCACAATATTCTGTTTTGTAGAGCCTTGTGATTAAAGGGCATATGTTTTGTCTAATTCTGACTTAGTTCAGGGGAGGGCACCTGTGGTAAATATTTATCACAGTTTTACATTTGTGAAGTTACGGTTTGTGAAGAAAAACTGCAAAATGGTAGTTTAAATGACAGAATCCCTCTGTGATGTCATCAAAAAGCGACACACAGTTGAAAATACAGAGACAATTTACACACAACTGACATTTTTCTAACAGTTTAAACCGTCGTTCATCAATGGAAAGCTGTTCTCAGATATAATTTATTGTCAAGTAATACATTTTTTTGTATAATTTATATGGATTTGGGCTGTTGTTTATGTCACAACCAGGAATTAACGTTAGAAACTTTACGAAAACCGTCAAACAGGGGACAAATAATCAACATGTTTATTAAAATCTCAAATATAATCATGTTCGCTATGTTTTAGTGAAATATGTCGTCTCACCTGTCATACAGACTTTAAGTGAATGCAGCTTTGTGGTTGGCAAATGGACTCCGTCAGGCTAAGCTAACCATTTATCGTAAAATATAAAGAAACAACCAATTAAAATGAAAAGTAAAGAAAGACCACCTGATTGTTTTTATTTATAGATTACGTCTGTTTTTTTTTTATTTTAATTTGCTTTATTTTTATCCTCAGTCTTCTTCAAAAGTAGCATTAGCATTAGCGTTGACCCACAAACACCTGTAGCTCACTGTTCACTGCTTGATCTTTAAGGATTTATTCATTTTAGTAAAAAAACTCCTTTAACAGGAAGTAGTCAGTAGCACAATGAGCTTTTTTAAAAACGCTGTAAACACCTCATTTCGACTCAAATAATCTCTGACTGCATGTCGACCGGAGCATCAGCGCTCTGATCTGTTCATGTAAACGGAGCGACTGTAAAGGAATGACTTTGTGCACATTTCAACTAAACACGTTTAAGACTCAAACGTAAAACCTTCAACGTGGACAGCACAATGAGTCACAATGAACTGGAAAGACTGCAATCTTATCCCCTGAAGTTTGGCCCAGTGATTCCCAAAGTCGCCCATTAACTTGGAACGTGCCATTTTAAAAGTTTTACAGTATGTTTTAGTGAGATTAGATCAACTTAAGCATCAAAACACTCAAATAAATACAGTTAAAACTGATTTAAAATGTGTTGTGAATGAAATTATCACAGATTCCGGGCTGGTTGAACGTTTATTTTAGGGTAACGGCCTGAAAAGTTTGGAAAATCCTAGTTTAAACTCTAGAAACCTGTTTCCAAATGCACAAAAAGGTCAGATTTTGCTCTTATTTCCAATGTTAATGCTCAGAAAAAGTGCAAAAAGAACTAGATGTTCATCTAGTTCTTTTCAACACGCTTGGCATTTATTTATCTGTAACAGTGCGATTTTCGAGACATAATTTAGCTGGTTCCAAACTTTAGTTCTTATTGCAAGCATTTTCAAGTGAACGAAAAGTGCCAAAGTCCAATAAACCACAAACAGTCAATGTTAGACGTTCATTTTCACAGCGTAATAATCATCGTTCAACTCGAATACTCATCCATAAGCTTTAAAACCATCATTTCCAACCAACAAACGACGTACAACAACTTTCTCCCGACTTTCTGTAACCAACAATTCACAGCTTCTGGAAAAAAAATAAAACATTCACCCAAAAACTCAGTCCCAGTAACATACAATACAAACAAAAATGTAGGTTTTGCAGTAATATTACGTCCACTTTTCGTTTTAAAATGTTTGTATCGTACCAAAACCAAAACATTTTTAAAATTCATATTAAAAGAGGCTTCTTCTGTACATGTATAAATACTAAAGAGACTCGACACAATAGTGGTTTTCTATTTACAGCAGCTACACGACACACGATTAAAAGCATTTAAGAAACAGAGAAACCAAACTGTCCATTAAAGTCAAGTTATTATTTCTATTGTACGTTGTGACTTTTTAAACACATTTTTAACCAAATAAAGGTTGAAATGTGGCGGCTGAAGGCTTCTAGACAGAAAATATTTAAGAATAAAGCGTATCGTTAATGAAAATCAGAAATAGTTTGTTCTTTTTTGACATTTTGGTGTTAACGATGCCACTGTTATTGTTATAAATGGTCCTTTCGTGTGCATTTTAGAGTTTGTATAGTTCGTAACTGAATACACAGTCGCAAAAGTCAATATTTTTCTCAAAGTTCAATTTTTAAACACGTCAAGGAGAATTTACACAAACTCTGAAATATAAACTGATTATGTTATGTATTTCAGAAGGTGTTTGTACAGATTTTTTATGCAGACTAAGACAGAATATCACAGTATTTGGAGGAAATTATTGCACTTCAAAAGGTTGCAGTCTTTGTGATTTGCCGATTGTGTCAAATAGCGATTTCGATTTGATTGCGATTAATAAAACAGCGTGGAAGCAAGATTAATCAACTATTGGTGACTAATCGTCCAAAAAAATCTCGCTGTCACATTTTGATAATCGTAATCTGGATTTAACAGAAGAAAAGACCTTCTTACAACCTAAACGGTAGCATTATTACATCAAAATGTCAAAAAGAATAAAACATTTCTGATACGTTTCTCTAAAAAGGAAGAAGGCATCTTGTCAAACTATTATTTCTATTGTACAAATATATTTTTTATTAAATAAATGTTGCAATATGGCAACTGAAGGCTTCTCGATGGACAACATGTATAAATTCCACGGTTTTTGACACAAAATATGATATTTTCATGAAAATTTTGTATTTTGATGTGTTTTAGAGTCTGTTTAGTGGAGCAGCAACAATTAAATCGACTAATGGTGACTAATCAACCGTAAAAAGAATAATTATACTCACTTATTGATACTGATAATCGTAATAATTATCTAGACTAAACAGAATCTTGAACCCATTTTCTGCTCTGGCTCTGACAGCCAGCGTTGCCATGGAGACTAGAATGTTTCTTGCTATGACATGCAGCGTTGCCATGGAGACTAGAATGTTTCTTGCTATGACATGCAGCGTTGCCATGGAGACTACTATGTTGCTTTGAAGTATCATCTGCTTAAGGGACTACCCACCGTGAACGGCAAACACACGGGTTTATCACAGATCAGGGCTGGTTTGTGTTATCAACTTATCAACAATAATTAGAATTATTACCTACAACCGCAACAATGTTCAGAAGAATGAAAAAGATGTTCAGCCGGACCCAGGAAGATTCAGTGTCCACTGAGAAATGTCCAAAGTTCACAGATAAAATGTGGACAAGGAAAGGCTCTGGGGAGGACTGTGGTCTTAAAAAGGTTCACAAGGCTGCACTGGAGGGAGATTTGGTCAAATTAAGAAAAATAGTGGCCAAAAAATATACAGCCATCGATAAGCTGGACAAGAAAGACAGAAGTCCGCTTCAGTTTGCATGTGCGGCTGGACATGATGAAGTGGTGAGCTTCCTTGTAAAGAGATCTGTCAAGCTCGACATTTGTGACGATGAAGGTCGATCCGCCCTAATGAAGGCCGTGGAGGGGGATCATCAGGCCTGTGTCAGCATCCTTTTGGAGAATGATGCAAACCCCAACCTGAAGGACGTCAATGGCAACACAGCGCTCCACCTGGCAGCTAGCATCTCGTCTGTGTCCACAGCTGAGCTGCTTCTGCACCATAAGGCTCACATAAATGCCATTAATAACAAGGGGTTCACTCCGCTGACTGTGGCGGTCCGCAACCACAATCTTGAGATGGCAGGGTTTCTTCTACAAAAAGGAGCAGATGTCAATTTTGCTGATGTTAATCACCGCAATCATGAAAGTTTATCTTTCACGACTGTTACTGAAAACAATCAATCAGACATGCGTCAGCTCCTTTTAAGAAATAAACGTGGGACTGAACACTCACAGAATTATTCTTTTCCAGACTGGAGCACAGATGAAGAGGAGAAATCTGTGGAGGAGCTAAAGAGCCAAGAGGAAGTTTCTGATCAGGCACTACGAGACCCTCTCATGAAGAAAAAGGTTTATCAGGAACAAAACAAACCAGACTGTCCTGAACCTTTCAGCTTGCCCTGGATGAAAAACACAGGGTTATCTAATTATTCTTTTCCAGACTGGAGCTCAGATGAAGAGGAATCTATGAAGGAGCTAAAGAGCCTAGAGGAAGTTTCTGATCAGAAACCACAAGACCCTCTCATGAAGGAAGAGGTTCATCTGGAAGAAAACAAACCAGACAGTCCTGAACCTTTAAGCTCGTCCAGGCTGACAAGTTTTTCTAATTATTCTTTTCCAGACTGGAGCACAGATGAAGAGGACTCTATGAAGGGGCTAAAGAGCCTAGAGGAAGTTTCTGATCAGAAACCACAAGACCCTCTCATGAAGGAAAAGGTTCATCTGGAAGAAAACAAACCAGACAGTCCTGAACCTTTAAGCTCGTCCAGGATGGAAAACACAAGGTTATCTAATGATTCTTTGTCAGACTGGGACACAGATGAAGAAAAGGAAGAATCTATGAAGGAGCTAAAGAGCCAAGAGGAAGTTTCTGATCAGGAACAAGAAGAACCAGATTCTTCTTCACTTCCAAATGGAATCTTACAAGAGTCTCTGCAAAGAGAGGAGAGCGAGTGTTTGAAAGAAAGAATGACACTTGTGGGTGTCAACCACCAAGAGACAGTGAGAAGTCTGACTCACAAACTGTCCACAGCAGAGACCCAGGTCCAAAGTCTGGAGGAGGAGGTCTTCAGTCTCAAACTGCAGCTCATGGGGAAGGGGCACCAACCTGATGCCCTGCAGTTGGAGAAGGAGAAGCTGGCTGCACAAATGCAAAAGCAAGACAGAGCTCATCGGGCTCTGAAAGTTTTTGCACAAGCCCAATATGAAGATGCACAGAAGCAACTGGCCCAGGCCCAAAGTGAAAATCAGATCCTGCGGCAGCAGCTGGAGGAGATGAAAAACAAACGTGAGGCTGATCAGAGTGCCATGACCAACGCACAACAGCACCTCAGTGACACACAGTCCAAGCACTCTGGCTGTGAGCAGAGGGTCCAGATGGTGGAGGACAGGAACAAGGAACTGCTCAGTAAGACCACAGAACTTCAAGATCGAGTGCACACGTTAGAGGAGGAAAAGAATGAGAGAGAGGCCAGTCAGAGGCAGCTGCAGCAGGAACTATGCAACACCCTGGAGAAGCTGTCCAAGAGTGAAGCCGCTCTGAAGGTGAACACTCAGTACTGCACCGACCTGGAGACGGAGAAGACCTGGATCCTCAGGAATATGGACCGTCTCAAACAAAAGCTGGCAGAGAGTGAGGCCCAGTGTGCGCGGGCTGTGCAGGAGGCTGTTACAGTCAGGGGTCAGGTACAGGAGCAGAGCACAGTGTCTCCCTCAGGCCAGGAGTACCAGGCTTTATGGGAGAAAGAGGTGGGAAAATGCTCCAGGTTAGAACTGCGTGTGTCAGAGCTTGAGAAGGAAAAGGACGAGCTGGCCTCACAGAGGCGAATAATTAAGGAAAAGGCAAAGAAAATTGTGGAGAAGAAAAAGGCAGTGGACGCTTGTCTGGAACAAGAAAAGACAAGGAACGCTGAGCTTAAGACAGAAGTGCAGGGTCTACGCACCTTAGTCCAAAGGGGCAATACGCAGCACCATAAAAAGGACAAGGACCCTCTTGAGATGAAGGATCTCCAGGTGCAGCTGGACAGAGAGACTCTGAGATGCCATCAGCTGAAGAAAGACAACTGTGACCTACAGGACGAGCTGATGTTCCTCAAGCGTTCACTGCAGAACAGAGAGAGGACAGAGGAGCAGCTGAGGGCACAAATACAGGCCACACAGAGGGAGTGCAGGCAGGTCAAGGAGAGAGCCAGGCAGGAGCTGCAGAGCAAACTGGATCAGGCCAACCAATTACTTCGGACTCAGGCGGCCTCTCTGGAAGCTCGGAGCTATCAACAGGAGCAGAGGACCTGTGAGCTGCAGAGAGAAGTGTTCCAGAACTGCAGCAGTGAACAGGACAGCCGCAGGCACCTGCCAGTGCTCCAAATGGAGCTGGACAGATACAAGAACACATTCTGTGAGGAGCGGTACCTGTTCAAGTCCATGGCTGACACGGTCCAAAGGGCAAACATTCAACTCTGTGAAGCCACATCCAAGTTTCTTGGTGGAAGATCTTACAGTTCTAAGAACAAGGCCTTGTATTAGAGAAGAGCGGGCGAGCAGATCTGAGGTTCCAATGTTAAAAAAAAAAAAAAAATGTTCGAAGGTCAGATGCTCATCCAGGACCAGGGCAGAGAAACTTGAACAGTGAAGACGACCAGCAAACGTGAACATCTTGAAAACAGTCCTTTATTGTGACATGGACAACACGATTAACCCAGTGTCTTGTTCAGGGCTGATACGAGTGTTTGCACTCATGTGCGCCCTGATCAACACTGCATTGTTGGCCATATCACGTCGACTGTCGTTTAAATTTTACATTTACTTCGTCTTCACTGTTCACTTGTCATGATTAGAAGATTCCTTGTTGCAGCTCTAATGATCGGTTTCCTAAAACGAACTTTTCCACAGAAAAGCCATTTTGTAAGCGGATAATCTAAATAATAAAGTGTTTTGACAAAAAAAAAAAAGAACCAAAATGTGCAGTATTTAGTGGTGTAAGCATTCAATAAATGTCTAAAACGTTTAAGGACTGAAGTGATATGTAAGCAGTAACATTCATGGTGGAAGAAGTACTCCATTTTGTTTTGTTACTTCAGTAAAAGTTCAGATACAGGAGCAAAAAATATATATCCTCAAGTTAAGTAGAATTTTTATGGTGATACTTTAAGTAAAATATTAAAGTACACCTTAAAAATGTACTTTAAGAGTGAAAGGTGAGAGAACTATTAACTAATAAAGCATACATTTGTGACAAAAGAATTGTCCTGATTCATGAAGGAGCCATTTTAATGGTCATTTACAGATTAATCGGCCTGTCACGATAACACATTTCGAAATGCAATATACTGTTATAGAGAAAATACCACGAGAAATTATAATATTGAAACTACTTTAAGTCACAGATACAGTAACCCTAAAGCTGGAAAATCCAAATGATAGTAATTCTAAATCTGAAATATTATAAAAACATGAGGCGCAATCATTAATTAGCAGAATTAAACACTTTAAGTACGTTGGTGCCGATTATGAGTCACAAAATGTACTTATTTTACTCTTTGGAATCCAAATCTTATCGAAAACAAAGTTCTTTCAAATTAATCACACGATAAATATTGAGCCCCATAAATATTGCTCTTTCTTCCACATATTGAACGATGAGTCGATATTGAATTTACCGTGACAGGCCGACGTCTTAATTTTGTTTTCTCAAACCTGGGAAAATGTCTCCATAAATCAGCTAAAAAAAAAACTAAAAAAAACTCAGATCTAAAACCAGAAGAGAAAATACTTTTACTTTTCGGTCCAGTTAAAAAAATGTAATGCAGGAAAAAGTACGGATTCTGTGCTCAAATGAAGTAAAAGTAAAAAATATAAAACAAAATGTACTCACGTAAACTTAAATATATCTGGTACCACTTTATAATAACTACTGTATTTTACGCACTATAAGGCGCACCGCATTATAAGGCGCATAGAATAGAAGCTACAGTAGTGGCTGTGGTTGCGTAGTTGCGGCTCAGTATTGATCCATATATAAAGCGCACCGGATTATAAGGCGCACTGTCAGTTTTTTGAGAAAATTGGAAGCTTTTAGGTGCGCCTTATAGTGCGGAAAATACTGTACATCTTATTTTACCTTAATAAAGCATTAATAAAGACTTAATAATGAACATATAGTTTATTAAATATGATTCAGGCTTAGTAACTACTTAATTAAGGTTAAGGTTAGAAATTAGGGTTGGAATATTTGTTAAATAGTTATTAAGCCTGAATCATTCTCAATAAACTATTTGCTGATTATGAATTAAGTCTTTGTTCATGCTTTATTAAGGCAGGAATAAGTGGAGTTATTATAAAGTGATCTGAACACATCTGAACATTTACTTCAGTACAGCTCTTTTACTTTTCTACTTTTCCATCCATAAATACATTCTTGAGGTGGTTGTGGTTTGGTTTCTCGGTTTCGCACAGTTAAAGTCACAGTTAAAACTCACTAAAAAGTAAAACGAGGAGGTAAAAGACGAAGATGGAAGTCCCAGAATCGCAGAGAGAGGAGCGGCTCAGAGCGAGACGTCCTGAGGAGAGAAACACGAGCGAGGCACCAGCGGAGACGCCTGAAAACAAACACAAAAGTCAACGTTTTGTCTGACAGGAACAAGCTTTGTGGACGAGACGTGCAGACATTTGGGGGGAGGGTTTTATCGGACGTGACGGCGAGCAGCAGAAACACATTCACAAAAGGTCAACGTTAAAGGTCCCATATCATGCAAAATTGACTTTTCAGAGGTTTTAACCTTCCTCCAGTGCTATTTGGGCCTCGTATGTTGTGCCCAAAGTGGTTTTTTGATTGATTCCCTCATGTTTTGGCTAGAGAACTGTCTTTTCCGTCCCCCTCGGCTGAGCAGCAGACGGGGGCTCCTCACAAGGATGACGCGCTTCACCAGGATGACGCGGTGTTTAAGCCACGCCTCCAGGAAGCGTGCAGCCGCAGAATAAAAACAGCTAATGCTAATGCTACACAGTAATTACACGATGGATACAACAGATAGAAGAGTTAGCTTGTTATTTACCAAACGGCAACGTCCGTCGTCGAGGTACTGGAGCACGTCAAACTCCAGGTCAGATCCAGGACGTAGGACTCAGCACGACGCACCGTCAGGAGGATAAAAGGTTTATTCAGTGTTTGTGTATCGCTGTTTACCGGAGCACACGGCACATGCACCATCTCCGCTCTAGGCTTCGGCACGAGTTGGGCGGGGGAGGCGCACGGGTTGGGCGGGGGAGGCAGCCTGCTCTCTGTTCGGGGGGGTCAGATCTCAGAGTGAGCCGTTTGCTTTTACAAGGAGGGGGGCCAGTCCAAGAAATGGGTGTTTTTTGTAAACTGTTATGTTATGGATATTACACAACGCAAAAAATAATCAACAAAGCCCTTAGAATAGACTGTGTAAAGGGGAAAAGAGCAGAATATGGGACCTTTAACAGCACGAGCGCTCGCCAAAACATCAACAAGTCTGTCACATTTTTCTAGTACTTGCTTCATTGTAGAGCTAAAGGTTAATTGATTAATCGCAACTAATCAATTATAGAAATAAATGTAAACCCTAGATTTTAATCACGATTTGTTTTGTATTTTTCTATTGCCTTTAATAGCGCTGCACGACTTTTTCTGACCAGTGCGACTGTGATTAGGTTTGTGATGCATGTGTTCATGATAGGATTCTCTTCAGATTCACATTTTAAACACAATTTTGCGATTTTTAGACTCAGTTTTTAGGTTTTTTCACATCCAATTGTGTTTTTGTTGCTTTTAGTCCCATTTTGGTGCATTGCGTCGTGTTTGTTGCTGTGTTTTTGTCGCTTTTGAACATATTTTTATCACTTTTGGTCACTATTTTGTGGCTTGTTTCAGAACATGTTTGCACAAATCCAGACTACAGTGTTGGGAGTTTTTATTCAAAGCAAAGCATTTTGTCGTTTTTGGAAGAAATTATTGCACTTCAGAAATTGCAGCCTTTGAGATTTTCTAATTGCATCCATTAAAATTACAGTTTTGTGTGGATTTGTTTAATCGTGCAGCTCTGGCCTTTAAGAGGTTCTGAAACACATGATTCTTTTTATCACTTTGTCAGGTAATATTTCAGTCTTTTTCTTCCTGGTTGTGTTTGAATCCATCGTTAAAACTTAAAAATCAAATCTATTCTCAATCTCAAAACTATTTTTTAGATACTACACAGCTCTGAAAATTAAAAATGTCTAACTAAAAGCATAATTTCCCTTTTTTTTTTTTTTTTAACTCACCCTTGAAATCTTGACCACTTTGTCCTTAAAGTCTGGGTTTTTCACGATGAGCCCGGCTTTCCCCAGAAGCTGATCGTTCGGACTGTTCACCTGCAGAAACGAAACACTCAGAATCAAACCAGAAACGCCGACGTAAATTAAAGTCTTGACAGTTCCTCGCTCGGCCACTCACAGCCTGCAGTAAAACGTTTTCTTTGCCCGTTTTCCTCCGCGCTCTCAAATCCGCTTCGGGCGAAATGTGTCGGAGCTTTCTCTCGGCCGTCAGCTGGTCGCCGCGATTTTTACGCTGAAAACAGAAAAAAGATTTAAAGTTTTTGTTGTTTGTAGCATTTTTTGAAGCCAGACACTTCACTTTGTCTATTTTGTTCTACGTTGTTTGTTCTATTAAAAAAATATGTCACGAAACAGACTCTAAAACACAAACAAAAAGAGGGTTAATAACAAAGACGGCGGCATTATTGAATCAAAATGTCAGAAAAATTTTGGATTTTCATCAATAATGCACTTTATTTGTAAATATTCTCTATCTAGAAGTCTTCAGCCGCCATATTTCAACCTTTAGTTGGTTAAAATGTGTTTAAAAAGTCAAAATTAACAATAGAAATAACATTAATTCATTCATTCATTGACCAGTTTGAGTTCTAATTTAGATTAGGTTTAATCCTTGTCTAGTCTTGGTTTAGTCCTGTTCTAGTCTTGGTTTAGTCCTGTTCTAGTCTTGGTTTAGTCCTGTTCTAGTCTTGGTTTAGTCCTTGTCTAGTCTTGGTTTAGTCCTTGTCTAGTCTTGGTTTAGTCCTTGTCTAGTCTTGGTTTAGTCCTTGTCTAGTCTTGGTTTAGTCCTTGTCTAGTCTTGGTTTAGTCCTTGTCTAGTCTTGGTTTAGTCCTGTTCTAGTCTTGGTTTAGTCCTGGTCCTGTCTTGGTTTAGTCCTGGTCCTGTCTTGGTTTAGTCCTGGTCCTGTCTTGGTTTAGTCCTGGTCCTGTCTTGGTTTAGTCCTTGTCTAGTCTTGGTTTAGTCCTTGTCTAGTCTTGGTTTAGTCCTGTTCTAGTCTTGGTTTAGTCCTGTTCTAGTCTTGGTTTAGTCCTGTTCTAGTCTTGGTTTAGTCCTTGTCTAGTCTTGGTTTAGTCCTTGTCTAGTCTTGGTTTAGTCCTTGTCTAGTCTTGGTTTAGTCCTGTTCTAGTCTTGGTTTAGTCCTGTTCTAGTCTTGGTTTAGTCCTGTTCTAGTCTTGGTTTAGTCCTGTTCTAGTCTTGGTTTAGTCCTTGTCCAGTCTTGGTTTAGTCCTGTTCTAGTCTTGGTTTAGTCCTTGTCTAGTCTTGGTTTAGTCCTTGTCTAGTCTTGGTTTAGTCCTTGTCTAGGCTTGGTTTAGTCCTTGTCTAGTCTTGGTTTAGTCCTTGTCTAGTCTTGGTTTAGTCCTGTTCTAGTCTTGGTTTAGTCCTGTTCTAGTCTTGGTTTAGTCCTGGTCCTGTCTTGGTTTAGTCCTGGTCCTGTCTTGGTTTAGTCCTGGTCCTGTCTTGGTTTAGTCCTGGTCTAGTCTTGGTTTAGTCCTGGTCTAGTCTTGGTTTAGTCCTGGTCCTGTCTTGGTTTAGTCCTTGTCTAGTCTTGGTTTAGTCCTGGTCTAGTCTTGGTTTAGTCCTGGTCTAGTCTTGGTTTAGTCCTTGTCTAGTCTTGGTTTAGTCCTGGTCTAGTCTTGGTTTAGTCCTTGTCTAGTCTTGGTTTAGTCCTTGTCTAGTCTTGGTTTAGTCCTGGTCTAGTCTTGGTTTAGTCCTGGTCTAGTCTTGGTTTAGTCCTTGTCTAGTCTTGGTTTAGTCCTTGTCTAGTCTTGGTTTAGTCCTTGTCTAGTCTTGGTTTAGTCCTAGAAGTCCTATTTTATTGAGACTATTAGATACTCATTTGAATTACTGAACCTTGTCCTTACTTTGAAAAGAGTTTGAAAGTTTAGTATTCTGCCAAGTCTTAAAAAGTCCATGAATAAATAAAAACGAATAAATAAACACTCAAAAACTCAGGAAACCAAAATTGGGACTGAACCCGGAACTGAACCCGGACTAATCCAGGATCAGATCTCATCTCAAACAGCTTTTTTTCCCATGATGCAGCGGCGTACCTTGATGAGTCCGCCAAAGGAGCGCGATCGCGGATGTTTCTTTGGCCCCGGAGGACCCTGAGGACCGTCCGAGGTCGGGGTTCCAGTTTGTTTCACCAGCTGCAAACACAAACACAAACACAAACGTCACGACAAATGGTCAAATAAAAACTACACAAGAATAACCACAAGAAATTCTGAGCTAAGGTTTGTCTTTATGGAGTTGGGCTGCAACACGTTAATCGATTAATCGCAACAAATCGATTATAGACTTGATTATTTAACAAATTAAATAATCCAGCATAGGCGTGGGATAAAAGTCTAATCGTGAGCTCATCCCTGTGACAATCGGCTATTTTTGTGAATTTGTCGTATCATCAATGACTGTTTGTGTCTTTAATGCAGCTGTCTGTTCAAACACACTTTTTCTCCTGTTGTTTAGCCTCTGAAGCCTCTGAGCAGATGACTTTATTTACCTCTTAAAGGCCAGAGCTGCACAATTAAACCAAATCCACACAAAATCGTAATTTTAAAAGATGCAATTAGCAAATCACAAAGACTGCAATTTTTGAACTGCAATCATTTCTTCCACAAACAACAAAATGTCTGGCTTTGATTTGAATAAAAACTGCTGACACTGTAGTTTGGATTTGTACAAACATTTTCTGAAACAAGCGACAAAAGCGTGACCGAAAGTGACAAAAACGCGTTCAAAAGCGACAAAAATACACCTACAAACAACAAACGCGACTCAATGCACCAAAATGGGACTAAAAGCATCAAAAACGTGAGTCAAACCAACAAAGACGCGACTAAAAGTGACAGTTTAAAAGAGACGGTTTAAATGTAACAAACACAACTGAGCTGGACTAAAGTAAGAAAATTGTGTTTTGAACAGAATCGTATTTTTACAACATAAATCACAAATCTAATCAGAGTCGCACTGGTCAGAAAAATCACAATTAGATATTTTTTCTGAATCGTGCCGCTCTGTTAAAGGCAACAGAAAAACACAAACTAAACTGTGATAAAATCGAAATCATGATCTGGCCCAAAGAAAATAGTGATAATATTTTTTTGCAGTATCCCCCAGCCCTAGTCCAGCAACCATTAACTTCTACACAGAGACTCTAAAACATTGTATGAGCTGAAAGAAGAGGTTTTTTGACTCGGACAGAGCAGGAATCATGCAAAAAGGACATAGGACACATGTAAACTCTGTGTTTTAGATGAAAAATACTCGTTCATTCTCCACCAGGACATCGTCAAAAAGGTTAAATTCAACTTTTTCTGGGTAAAGTAAACGTCTCATATTCAAGGGTCTTTTGCGTTCTAAGCAACTAATCAATTAATCAGTAGAATAATCGCTGACTCGTCCGTTACCGAAATAATCGTCAGTTGCAGCTCAAATATGAAGGTTCTCGTGTTTCTAATTAGTTTGGTGGGAGGGCATACTCTCAAATGAGGGTGCAATCCATCCATCCATCCATCCATCCATCCTCTGTCCCATTGACTTTCAACCAGTGGCCGGGGAACACTAGTGCGCCTTGAGGTTTTGCCAGCTGTGCTTAACAGATTTAATGATTTAATGAACTAATCGACTTTTTTGGAGTGGCCAGAGCAACATTTTCACCAAAAAAGAACGCAAAACCATCACTATGACCAAATTTACAGGACTAGACAGTGCCACAGACATTATTTGCCTCATTATATACAATATTTCGAACTAAATGGTCTGATTTGGTCTTGTTTTAGTGGTAGGTGGCGCACCATGGTGGCTTTTAAACCCAAAACGTGTGCCACAGCTTAAAAAAGATTGAAAAACACTGCTCTATCCATCCAATTAAACTATCATCCATCCTCTATCCATCCACCCATCTATCCCTCCATCGATCCTCTATCCTTCCATCCATCCAATTAAACTATCCCTCTATCCCTCCTCTATCCTTCCACCCATCCATCCTCTATCCTTCCACCCATCCATCCTCTATCCTTCCATCCATCCATCCATCCAATTAAACTATCCCTCTATCCCTCCATCAATCCTCTATCCTTCCACCCATCCATCCTCTATCCCTCCCTCCATCCACCCATCCATCCTCTATCCCTCCATCCATCCATCCTCTATCCCTCCATCCATCCATCCATCCATTATCCCTCCATCCATCCATCCATCCATTATCCCTCCATCTATCTATCTCTATCCTTATCCATTCATTCATCTATCTCTTTTATTCTTTCCATCCATCCATCCTCTATCCCTCCATCCATCCATCCTCTATCCCTCCATCCATCCATCCTCTATCCCTCCATCCATCCATCCTCTATCCCTCCATCCATCCATCCATCCTCTATCCCTCCATCCATCCATCCATCCATTATCCCTCCATCCATCCATCCTCTATCCCTCCATCCATCCATCCATCCACCCATCCATCCCTCCCTCCCTCCCTCAATCCATCTATCCCTCTATCATCCGTACAAACAATCTATTGAATCCATTTCTCTAACGAAGAGTAAATTCCGGTGAATCCAAACCTGGCGCACGAGCTTCTTCTTCTTGGCGGAGTCGGGCATGTTGTTGTTGACATGTCTGAAGAGCTCCTTGAGTGCGTCCTCGGTGTACTGCGAGGCGGGCGACGCGCTGTGCTCCGGAGCCAGAGCCAGAGTCGCCGTCCTCTTCTGCGGCGCCGCCCTCCTCTGCCCCGGGGAGCGCTTCAGCGACAGCAGCTCCAGGTCGTCCTGAAACAACAGACACAGGTCAGGGGGGACTGCAGGGAGGACTGCAGGGAGGACTGCAGGGAGGGATTCAGGGAGGGCTTCAGGGGGGACTGCAGGGAGGGATTCAGGGAGGGATTCAGGGAGGACTTCAGGGAGGACTTCAAGGAGGACTTCAGGGAGGACTTCAGGGAGGACTTCAGGGAGGACTTCAGGGAGGACTTCAGGGAGGACTTCAGGGAGGACTTCAGGGAGGACTTCAGGGAGGACTTCAGGGAGGACTTCAGGGGGGACTTCAGGGGGGACTTCAGGGAGGACTTCAGGGAGGACTTCAGAGAGGACTTCAGGGAGGACTTCAGGGAGGACTTCAGGGGGGACTTCAGGGGGGACTTCAGGAAAAAGTCCAGGAAAAAGTCCAGGAAAAAGTCCAGGAAAAAGTCCAGGAAAAACTTCAAGAACAACTTCAACAACTTTGTCTTCAAAACACAACTTTTACTAGGCCTGCAGTCGACTAAAGATATTCTTGGTCGACTAAAGACCTGCCCCATTGACCGATTAATCGACTAAAAGGGGGTGTGGCAAAATATATCAAAACTATACAGGATTTCCATGAATCTGACCCAAACTGCACAGAAATTCATGCAAAAACATCTATTTTTACAGATAATTACGAGGAAACTGTATTTAAAACTTGGACTCCAAAATCTCACTCACTTCTTATTTTTGCCATATAAATCCTTTACATCTTACTCAAATACTTAGTCAAGTAATAAAAATGTTGGTCTGTGATGATGGACTGTTTCCCAACCAGGGGTGCGGGGACCTCTAGGGGTATGTGAGGAATTACCTGGGAGCACTAAGAGGCCATGCATTTCTCTAAACATGGATCTGAACAAATGATAAACTGATCAACGGTTTTCCAAGTGAAGGGTACGATGTTCAAACTGATCTTAAAGTCTACGCGTTCAAAAGCGACAAAAACACACCTGCAAACAACAAACGCGACTGAACATGATTATATTTAAGATTTTATTAAACATTTTGCCTATTTGTCCCCAGTTTGACAGTTTTTGCAAGGTTTATAACGTCACTTCCTGGTTGAACATGAGCACAAATATGACCTAGAGGCAAATCCACAACTGTTACCATAGCAACCAGACTGTAAACAAGGGCCAACATCCACATAAATTACACTATAGTTATGATTTGACAACAATATTTGACGATAACACTTTTATTTTGTTGAATGACTGTTTAAACTGTCAGAAAAATGCGTCAGTTGCTGTAAATTGTCTAGAACTCAGCTCTACTTCCTGCAATTTTAAAGTTTTATTTTATTTATTTATTTTTTATTTTATTTTATTCTAAATTTCTTCACAAACTGCAACGTTGCGGATGTAAAACTATAATAAATAACTGCCTCAGGTTCCCTCCCTCCAAACTCATGACTAGAACATCTGAGAACCTTCTGAGGACTCTGGGGTTTACCTTGCTCTGTAGAACACTGGTCCCGGTGAAGTGCTGCTTGGCGTAATCTCTGAGATATCCAGGAGCCTGAAGCAAAGAGCGTTTGAAAAAAAACAGTCACAACACTCCCGAGATTATAATTATGTATTTTAACAAGCATTTAAAACTCAAAAAGACTGACCCTGAAGAGCTTCTGCGAGTGTTTGATGAGGAAGGCCATGCTGCTGTTCAGTTTCTTCAGATTGTCCTTCAGGTCGTTGACGTTCATCTACAGCAAGATCATAACAAACAAAAACATTTACAACACAGGGATTATCATTGAAACATTTGGCCCGTTCAGATTGGAGTTTTTCCAGGACCCAGATCATAATCACGATTTAATCACCGTTAATTTGGAGGTTTGTCAAAAGTATCAAAAAGTAGATATTAAACAACGAGCAGCTGATGAGTTACACAGTTTTAACGCATCGACGTGGAGCCTAGAACACCACTAACATTTAAACTGAACTGTTTAATCCACTTATAACATGGTCCCGTCCCACAAACTAAAATATCCAGCTGGTGAATATAAAAAATACTTTGTTGTCCGTTTGCTTTTTACTAAATTAGAACAAGATGAAATGAAGCAGCGAGCCTTCTAGATGAGTTAAAATGTCTTAATTTCATGATATTAATCTTTATTCCAGACGTTTTTTGACGAGTTAAGAATAGTACTATCATTTAATACAGTGCTTTTCAACCTATTTTGAGCCGCGGCACACTTTTTGGGTTTGAAAGATACCACGGAGCACCAACTACTGTTAAAACATTACCAAATCAGACCATTTAATGAAAAAATTACGGTACATAATGTCTGTGCCCTCGTCTAGTTCTTTAGATTTTTTGTTTTGTGCTCCTGTTTGATGCAGAAGTGTCCAAAATGTCATCTTAGTCAATTACATTCACATTTATTAATATATTGACTCACATTGGATATTTTTTCAAGGCACAGCTGACAAAACTTCAAGGCACACTAGTGTTCCCCAAACTGTTTTCATTACATTACATTACTTCAAGACAAATGATCTGCCAATGGGTTAAGATAATTACGACTTTAAAACTCTAAATTACGACTTTTAAACTCTAAATTATGACTTTTAAAACTCGAAATTATGACTTTTAAATTTGAAATTATGACTTTTAAACTCGAAATTATGACTTTTAAACTCTAAATTACGACTTTTAAAACTCGAAATTATGACTTTTAAACTCTAAATTATGACTTTTAAACTCGAAATTATGACTTTTAAACTCGAAATTATGACTTTTAAACTCGAAATTATGACTTTTAAACTCGAAATTATGACTTTTAAAACTCGAAATTATGACTTTTAAAACTCGAAATTATGACTTTTAAACTCTAAATTATGACTTTTAAAACTCGAAATTATGACTTTTAAACTCTAAATTACGACTTTTAAAACTCGAAGTACGATTTTTAAACTTGAAATTATGACTTTTAAACTCGAAATTATGACTTTTAAACTCGAAATTATGACTTTTAAAACTCGAACTACGACTTTTAAACTTGAAATTATGACTTTTAAGCTCAAAATTATGACTTTTAAGCTCAAAATTATGACTTTTAAGCTCGAAATTATGACTTTTAAACTTGAAATTATGACTTCCCGTGGGGCTTTATTTTTTTTTCACTGGCGGAAACGGGCTTCCATACATACATCACATTTGAATAATCAAGTTAATCTGCAGCTGGTCGGAGACACTGTTTCTACAGCGAGTGACGAGCGTGTACTTTTGGCTCTTTGGCACTCACGTGTTTGGGCCAGAGCACGTGCGGCGCGAACATGAGCGCCAGGTTGAAGGTGGACATCTTGTTCTTGTCCTGGAGCTTGGCCGTGTGGTAGAGCAGGTCCAGCAGCAGCTTCAGGAGCGAGCGGTTGGCGGGCGGCAGCAGCAGGAACAGCAGCTGCAGAGACTCGATCTGCCGCTCTTTGTTCGGCGCCGACGTCTTGTTCCCGTGTTCGTCGAAAAGGGTGATGTCTGAGGGAAAACAGAGCAGGGCGAGCCAGCGATTATTTTTACGATGCGCAGACCAGTCGAACGGTTATTTCTATTGTATATTTAGACATGATCAGCCAAATAAAGGTTGGAATCTGGTGACTGAAGTGTATTATTGATAAAAATCTGAAATAATCTATTCTTCGACATGTGTTTCAGAGTCTGTTTAGGTCAGTGATCTATTACGATTATCAATTTTTTATAGTTGCAGCCCAGGAACGGAGGGATGTAGAGTCGTCGAAAGTTTGAGAAATCAGATAGAAATCGGTAAACCCCAACCCTGAAACTGGTATCGAAACTGGACACTCGTTTGTGGGACTGTCTGACCACGCTGAACCCGTGTCTCTGTACTGCCCCCCTCTGGTTACATCAGACAGTTCATCTGTGTTTGAATACTTAATTTACAAAAACAGGAACATGCCATTTTAAAGTAATCGCTTTGAATACACTTTTTCCCCCAAAAGCCCAATGTATTTTAATCCAATCAAAATATGATTCCCTCCCTCTCCCTGATCAAGTCCACGTGATGTTATTTTCATTGATAGCGTCTGTAGAAAACGGTAACACTTTTTAATGATTTTTCTAAACTCTTTCATGTAAACTCCTCATTTCTTTCCACATGTTGGTTGACCGTGAGCCCCTCGTGTACCTGCGATCTTCAGGTGAGCGTGGAAGTGTCGGTGCGTGAGCAGCGGCTCGGGCAGCTCCCCCAGGAGGCTCTTCAGCAGCGACGCCACGTCGTTCGGGTGAAAGTCCCCGGAGCTCCAGTCCACATCGGCCCCAGAGCTCAGCAGCTCCCGGAGCGTCTGCTGACGCACACTGTTCCCCGGGACACGGAACAGGCCCTCCACGTGCAGGTCTGAGGGGCAGAGGGGGACAGGGGGGACAGAGGGGGAGACAGAGGGGGACAGAGAGGAGAGACAGAGGGGCCAAAGGGGGACAGAGGGAGACACAGAGGGGGACAGAGGAGAGACAGAGGAGAGACAGAGGGGCCAAAGGGGGACAGAGGGAGACACAGAGGGGGACAGAGGAGAGACAGAGGAGAGACAGAGGGGCCAAAGGGGGACAGAGGGAGACACAGAGGGGGACAGAGGGAGACACAGAGGGGGACAGGGGGGGACACACAGAAGGAGACAGAGGGGAGATAGAGGGGAACAGAGGGAGACACAGAGGGAGACACAGAGGGAGACAGAGGGGAACACAAACACATGTTAAGGGGAAGTAACTAGTATCAAAACTAGATTCTCAATTGAATAAAAAAACAAACATGAACAGGACAAAATGTGTCATTTCCTGAACAGTTTTGGAATTATCTTGAACTTCATCCAACCAGTATAAAACCACATGTAACAAAGAAATGACCATTATTTGTGTTAGTCTAGTGTTTGCCCGTGATGAAGTGGTACAACTGACCTGCCAAATAAAGCCTTCAAAAGATAAAAAATCCAAGATATTTAAGATTATCATTGTGGTTTTGAAATCTGTATCAAATGTATTCCTAGTGTCAAAATTGTTGTGAAGACACTAAAGTGAGTATCCAATAGGAACAAACTGATCGACAAACTACAGCAGCCTCCACCTGCAGCGAGGTGTGGACGACACAAACAGAGGTGTTTTATATTTAAAGACGTTTCCTGTCAAAGTGTAAAGCACTTACTCTTGCTCAGGTACTCGATGAGCTGGTAGATCTGAGCGATGCAGGTTTCATTTAACTGAGTCCCAAAGAGAACGCCTTTATCTGCAGAGGATTTAAATATAGATTAATGCACTTTCTACAACACAAAATCACTTCAGACAGGTATGTTTTTATGCAAAGACTGAAATGAAGGTCCATTTCCTCCCTTCAGACCACCAGAGGCAGCGCTTTACGCACTGAATGAACATCCTCCGCCTCAAGGAGTCACGAGGGAGAAAATAAAACTGTATTTATGCTAACTTTAGTTTTAGATGAAATCCCAACCTTGTGTCGGCCTGTACAATCAATCACTCAAACATTATTTGGTAAAATTTTTTTATTCTAAGTCTTAATCTACAATAAAAATAATCGCTGACTAGTTTACACTTTTGACTAAGGCTTTTAGTAGTGAATATTGCAATAATATCGATATCGCATTTTGCAATCATTTCCAATATCACGCAGCCCTATTTCAAACGTAAAAGCTCCTGGACGTGTTTAAAATGTGCACCGAACTGAAGCCTTATTTGACAACATAAAGTTAAAAGTTGTTTACATGTGCAGTCGCTTTTAGTCTCGTTTTTGTCATGTTCAGTTGTGTTTGTCAGTTTTAGTGGCTCACTTTTGTCACTTTTGAACGCATCTTTGTCACTTTTTGTCAATTATAGTTGCATTTTTGTTCCTTTTATTCACGTTTTTGTCGCTTTTATTCACATTTTTCTTGCTTTTATTCACGTTTTGGTGCATCGAGTTGCGTTTGTCGGCGCATCTTTTAACACATTTATTGCTTTTAGTTGCGCTTTTGTCGCTTGTGTCAGAACATATTTGTAGAAATCCAAACTACAGTAACAAAACAAGACATTTTGTTGTTTGTGGAAGAAATTATTGCACTTCAAAACTTGCAGTCTTTGTGATTTACTAATTGCATTCATTAAATTCACGATTTTGTGTGGATTTGGTTTAATTGTGCAGCTCTGGTCTTTAAGAGGTAAATAAAGTCATCTGCTCAGAGGCTTCAGAGGCTAAACAACAGGAGAAAAAGTGTGTTTGAACAGACAGCTGCATTAAAGACACAAACAGTCAATCACGATACGACGATTTCACAAAAAAAGCAGATTGTCACAGGGACGAGCTCAACATTCGCCCAGCCCTACAGCACACAGCCCTGAACCCGCTCTGACCTTTCCGTTTGAGGAAGTTGAAGGACCTGAAGAAGCCGGTGTTGGCCCCGGTCGGGGTTCTGGGGCCGTCGTCTCCGAGCAGCTGAGAGAACTCTGTGCCGGGCAGATCGATGAGGCGCGTCACATTGCTCAGAACCACCTCCAGGAACACGTCCGGGCTCTCGTGACGAAGCTTCTCCACAAAGAAGTCCGGGTTGAAGACGAGCGGCGCGCGAGGAGCCGAGTCTGCGCAGGGCATCGTCGTCGTGGTCACTGCTCCTCTGAGACAAACGGGACACGGAGTTACACCTGCTGCGGCGACTAAAGTGTGTTTGACAGTTCAGACGACACATTCCACCAAAACGCAGTGAAGGTGATTTTATTTAAGATTTTACTAAACACTTTACCCATTTGTCCCCAGTTTGACAGTTTTTGTAAAGTTTATAATGTCACTTCCTGGTTGAACATGAGTAGTGAATATGACATAGTTAGAGGTGATTCAACAACTGTTACTACAGCAACCAGTCTGTAAACAAGGGCCAAAATTAGGGCTGCACAATATAACAAAAAAATATCGTTATTGCACTTATTATTGTGATATGCCCATTGCAAAGATGCGCGATAATTTCTAACATTTAAATGCATTAATCTTGCATTTCTTCATACATTTTTTGTACTATTTCATACAAAACATAAATGAAGGTGAATAAAATAAATAATGAATAATGTATTTTTATATTGTTGTTATGTTTTATGTGGTATTTTTGCAGAGTAATGGACAAAGCAACTCCAGGTTTTAACACTCCAAATGTGTGTTTATTTGTACCTAAGCAACTACATTTGAAAGTAAGAGTTGAGTATTTCATTGTTGTCCTTTAAACCTGGAAAAGAAATGAAAAAGATAAGCAAATGAGTAGAAAATGAGGATAAATATTGTTATCATTATCGCAATACTTGACACCCATATCGCATATTGCACAGCTCTAGTCAAAATCCACATAAATAACACCTTTATTTTGTTGAATGATTGTTTAAACTGTCAGAAAAATGCGTCAGTCGAGTGTTAACTGTCGTCACTTTTTGATGACATCACAGAACAAGAAGAAGAAGAAGAATTTTTATTTATAGAGCGCTTTTCCACCTAATAGGCACCCAAACCACAGAGAGATTCCGTTTCTTCTCAAACTGCAGCTTCACAAATGTAAAACTACCCTAACTATTTACCACAGGTGCCCTCCCACCAAACTAAGTCAGAATTATAAAAATATGAGAACCTTCGTGTGGACTTTAAGTGACTAATCGTGACTCGACTATAAAGGAATAATCAGTCGTATTTTGATGATCGTTAGCTGATTAAACAGACATTATTCAATCAAAATGAAGTCAAATGTCAAGAATTTTTATCAATAATACCCTTTATTCGTAAATATTCTCCTAGAAGGCTTCAATCACACGTTTTCAACCTTTATTTGGTTGAAAATGTATTTGAAAAGTCTCAGTGTACAATATAAATAATAGTTTGTGTAATTGGGAAAAATACATATATATAGATGACAAGTTGACTACTAAATAATCGTTAGTTGCAGCCCCAAATAACACAATAAATAATCAAAGATGCTTTACAATTAGGGCTGCAACAAGTTAATTGATTAATCACAACTAATCAATTATAGAAATAGTTGTCAACTAATTAAAGAATAAAACAATTGTTAACTGGTCTATAAACAAACTTCAAAGCATGCCATGAGCTGAAATTAGAGTTTTTTTTTACTCAGACAGAGCAAGAATTGTGCAGAAATATCATGGGAAATGTGTAACTTTTGTGTTTTTCATTTAAACACCATTTTGTCTGTAAATATTTTCCACCTCGATGCTTTCAAACAGCTTCACTCCCGCTTTATCTGGGTCAAATTGAGTAAAAATCTCATATTCACAAGCCTTTTGCATTCTAAACAACAAATTTATTAATCGAAGGAATAATCGTTGGACTAATCGATTAGTAAAATAATCGTTAGTTGCAGCCCTATTTACGATTCAAGTCGATCGTGTAAACAAGCATCAAAACCCTTTTAAAAGTGAGCAATGACAACTGAGCTACACCAAATTCAATAACTGGACAATTCTAGGGATGTAACCGACTAAAAACATGCTTTTATTTGATCAGTGTGATATAAGCCTCCAAAAAACAACGTATTTTCATGTGTCTGACCCAAACTGCACCACAAAACCACAACTGCACAGGAATTCATGCAAAAAACAACTAATTATGCAGACAAATGCTCGTAAGCAATGTATTTATATGTTTGCAAATTTAGATTAAATTCATGATTAGTTCCAAAATCTTCAGTATATTTTCTAATTTTTGCCGTTATCTCATTTAAATCCCTTTTGTCTGAATAAAATAACTCTTCGACCACTACAAATTTTGCTGAAACAAGTTAAGAAAAACTATTTTGCCTGTAATTTTTCTCAATCATGACGTTCTCAAGCGACAATCTTAGCTTCATCTGGGTCAAATTGAGCAAAAACTGTACATTTCACATTCAAAACAACACATTTCACTTTCTAAAACAACAGAATCCTACACTATTAAAACACAAATCGCAATGCTTTTCAGAAAAATCACAATTAGATATTTTTTCCCCAAATTGTTCCGCTGCAGTTTGTGGATAAACCCAAATGTTAATTAATTTGAAGACTTTACTTTGACTTTATTTATTTTGACAAACAATAATGCCATGTCATTATCCCTCATTCTAGCAAATAATACACAATAGAACTGAGCAGCAGGTATATAACAATATGTAAATAAATGCACTTTAATTAGGTAGAAAGCCAAAACGTGCAGATGTGATAACAGAGGATGCAGATTTAGTAAAAGTTTAATAGTATTAGTGAATTAATGTTGCGTTTTCCAAAGCACTTTTGTCCATTGCGTGTTCATGCAGTTATTTTTAATGTTTTCCTGTGCACTCTGAGCTTTTTGCACATATTTTGCAAAGTGTTTTTCAACTACAAAAGGCATAAATGTAACCAAAACTGAACTAAACAACAGATTCGACAACACTGGGAAAGTCAACACTTTTTTAAACGAGTTATCACACTTATTTTTATTAATAAAAGTAAGATACATACACTAAATATTGGCCTTCAAATGTTCATCATATTTAATAATTAACGCTAGTATTTATAATTCTCTATGATTGAAAGATGCAGGACTTAAATGGATTTCGAGGCTGCGCGCATGAGCACAACTTTTGTCATTTTCAACTACTTCCCGATCAAATGCAGCTTCAAATTTTCGCACAATAAAAGCGAACTTATAAGTGTACAAACGATGCATTAGTGCGCGATATTTTGTGGAATCTTACCTTTTATTCAGCGTGTTTTCGTTGACATCTTTGCCAGCTGCCATGTTCCGTTTGAATGTCCGCTGTTGTGCCACAAGCCCCGCCCAATCACGCTCCTATTGGCTGTTTTAAAAGGAAGGCGGGCTCTTCTGTAAATACCGCGCTGTGATTGGCCGGTTTGAATCCAGTAGCTTTATATGAATTAACATAAAGCAGACTGTGTTATTTGACTTTCTGAGCTTCTTTTGCGACATCCATGAGGTAAATAAATGTGAAAATAACACGTGTTTGTATTTTATTAATTATTAACTAGCCTTATTAACTGCTTTTGAACTACTTTGGACACTTAATCCTTATATTTCCTCTAATTAAAATAAAATGTATGAATCTTACAGCCAAGTTTTTGTTTTGTGGCAAGTTTGTTCTCAACAACACAATTGTCCAATCTGAACCAAAGGATGTTTTAATACTTCATTTTAATAAACTTTCATCCTGCTTTTTACCCTGTTTTGTCAAAATGTAACACACACTAAGACAGACTTGTACTTAAAAGTACTTAAATCTAATTATACGCCTGATTTATTGAAGTTTTAACTCCTTAAATGAGGTGAAATCTGAATTTTTAAGATGTAATTTACTCAAAAACTAACTAAACAAGAAATCCAAAATCCCCTCTGATTTATTTGCACCTGTACAGTAAACTAAAATTAGAGTAATTTGCAAAAAAAGTCCAAACCAGGCAACTATAATTAACAATGTGAGGGATGTCATAGATTTAGATGTGGTGAAAAGATTAAGTTAGATAAATAAGAAATATCTGCACATATTTGACTCTTTATTTGTCCTTCCTTTTCTATTTTACTGTTCAGAAATCAAGGGATGTGCCTGAAATATACATAGAGCTAATAATTAAACTACAAGAGATTCTGTGATTTTACAAATGCACTTAAAATAATAAATGCATGGATATTGTTAAGTTAAGAATGTTGGAAAGTCTGTTTTGTGTAAACTAGGACCTCAAGTCATCTTTAATTTACGAAATGGTCGATATAATAATAATAATAGTAATAAATAGTTTGAATCAAGCAAAGTAAGGAACAGATCTGAGGCAAAGATGTGTCTGTTTTTGCAAAAAAACATTTGGAATGAGCTCAGTGAACTATTAAAGTTAAGTTAGACCGTGTCAAAATAAAAATATCATATAAATAATGCATATAAATGAAACGCGTGTATTAATGAATGACGTTGGAGCACACTCAAAGCGCAGGGATAATATAGCATTTATTTAAAGTTTCATATAAAATGATTTGTTGACAGTCTGTACATCTCTTACATTCATGGTCATTCCTTTAACATTCAGCTTCAAATATTGTAACAGTACGATGCATATTTGAGTTTTTACCATAAACAGCCAGAGTGCCATCGACTTCACCACAAATGAGAAAAGGTCAGCTCAGTTTGAGGTTAAATTCAACACAAAACTATTAAGAAAACCTCAGTAAAGTCTCTCATTACTTAATTGTTTTGCCTTATTTTGCTCAGTGCAGCGCCCCCTACCTTTCATCTTAAAGAACAACCGTCATTTGACTTCAAACTTCATCTTTTAAGGACAGAATATCCCACTCCATGACCAATATATTGTCAACTGTGCAAAAATGTGCTAAAATGTTCCTGTAAATGTCTTGAGTGAGATTCAAGTGTTGCACAACTGTGAACGGATTGTGTCAAATATGTGCAGAAATATCTTTTTATACCTTCGTGTTGAAAGATTATTACACTGGAGGTTTACATGTGCAGTTATTTCACCTTTTTAGGACATTATTGGATGCGTTCTTGTGATTAAACACAATCTTGTAAGGTTCTGATGGACAATAGCTCAAAATGTAGATCAGTGATTCCCAACCTTTTTTGTTTCGAGTACCCCTTAAGTTTCGTCTGACATTCTAGAGCAGTGGTTCCCAAAGTAGGGGTCGGGACCCCCCGGGGGGTCGTGAGGGGTGAGCTGGGGGTCGCGAGATGATTTCAAGATCTAATTTAAATTAATATGACACTGTTTTTACTGTATTTTTTACTAAAAACAGTATATTTTAGTGAAATAGGGTCTAATAAGGCAATAAACTATTCAAATAACAAATATTAGACCTGATTTAACACCCTTTGACACTTAAAATTATTGCTACGGTTATTTTCATCTCACTTTGGGGGTCCTGAGCCGGTTGTATGGATATTTTAGGGGTCCCAGCCAGAAAAGGTTGGGAACTCCTGCTCTAGAGTACCCCTTAACTTGAGTGTCAGGCAAATAAATGGGTTTAAAAGTCACATATTGTCAATTATTACTGTTATACTTTTGTTATAATTATATTTATGGTCCAAGATACTCCAAAAAGATGCTAAATTTACAACAAATAACACTTTTTTGTATCCAGATATGAGTAAATTTCATCTTCTTTTAAAATCTGAAACCAGTCCAAGAACCCCTGGTAATTGCTCACGTACCCCTTGGGGTCCCCGTAGACCTGGTTGGGAAACAATGATGTAGATAATATCGAGAATGTTGGTTTGAAGATCTGCTAAATTTGAATATTGAGTTTGTCATTTATAGTAAAAAATGCTGCAAAAAGAGCAGATTATGAATAAAAATGTATAAAACATTATATTGTAAACTCTCAAATAAAGATATAAGAAGATATTTCTGCACGTCTTTTACACACATTTCACATTTGTCTGATGATTAAACCTCAAATAAAGACCTGCTTTAACACATTTCTGTTGGATTGACATAATATCGTCTGAATATCGTTATCAAGATACTACAAAAGAAGAAAGAAGAGAATCGAGATATTAATTTTATCAATATTTCCCAGCCCTGTTACGTCGCAGTCAAATTGAAATTGCAAATTGAGTTAGAAAACAGAATGTCCACTGAAAAAAATATCGCGTTTTGTTGTAGAAAAATCTTGTTGCACCCGTAGTTTAGAGCTCCACAAACACATTCTGAACAGTATGTGACTCTTCTATCAGTTTATCAGTTCATATTTAAGTCTTCACGCAAATGTTTAAGCTCCTGGACACGTTTACAAAGTGTACTCAGAACAAAATCCTACTTTTTCACACAAATCTAATCGCAATATTTATCAGAAAAATCACAGTTAAAGCTGGGGTACCTGACTTTTTTGGGAGTACATTTGTAAATTCTGTGTTTTCCGTCAAAGAGTCTCTTGTAAAAGCCACGAATTGTGACAAAAATGAGACGTCTGCGCGCTGTCTGCATCTAATAATAAAGTATTCTGTCTCAAAGTAAGAGCTAAAAGCAGCGCTCTGATTGGCTGTGCTTGGGTGGTCCTCCTCAGTTTCACTTTGCCGTCTGAAAAAAACTGTTTCGATGTTGTGCCTGAGACTGAAAATGGATGTGACTTTGATGTTTGCGCCAAAGGGTTTGTGAGAGTGAGGGATGACTTAAAGGGCCCATGACAGGTCGGACGACTCATTTACATAAAATGCAGTTAAGATAAATATATTTCAAGTTTTGCAAAATTCTTTACAAACGTTATCCCGGTTTAGCAGTTTTATACGTTTTAATTTCACTTCCTGGTTGTAAATAATGACGTCACACTAGGAAATCACCATAGCAACCGCACTGTAAACTGGGCTAAAACTCATCTAATGTCATCAATTCTTTTACCTGACGAATAAAAATATGTTTGAACTTATTTATTTAGTTGAATTAAAGTTTAAATGGTCAAAAAAGTAGTTTATTTTGTGTAAATTATGTATAAAGTTTGTCTCCCCAGTGTGATGTCATCAGTTTGTTTACTTCCTGTAATTTTCAACATATTTTTCAACTTTTCTCCACAAACAGCGACATGATTGGTGTCAAACTATCATTTATATTTACAACAAGTATTAATACACTGAATAATGTCAAAATTAGAAAATCATAAAAACCTGTCATAGGCCCTTTAAAGAGTTCAAATCTACTTCTGGTTCCGCAGAGAGAAAATCAGGTCCTCGAGCTTTAAGACGGAACACAAAATGTCGCCGGCTGCCAGTAACACTTCCACCTGTGTCCTTGTCGTCGTGGCTTTCTGTGAGGAGTTTGCATATTCTCCCCTCTGCGTTGAAATTAAGGCGGCACAATTAATCAAAATCGCAATTTGAATGGACACAAATAGCAAACGCTGCAATTTTTGAAGAGCAATACTTTCCCTCACAACTTTGTAGTTTAGATTTGTTCAAATATGTTCTGAATCAAGTGACAAAAATGCATCTAAAAGCATCAAAAACAGGACTAAAAGCCACACCAGCACGTCTACAAGTGTCAAAATATGTGTCTAAAAGTGACAAAATGCATCTGAAAGCAACAAAAATGTGACTAAAAGCAACAAAACATGACTCAAAGTGACAAAAGACAACACTGTGAGCAAAAAAAAGCCACTAAAAGCAACAAAAACATTCTGAAACATTCTTTTACTAGTTTCTAATTGAAGTGTGTTTGCTTTCCAGGCATGTTCCACAGTATGGCATTAGTATGTCATTGCATTTTTTCAATTAAAGGGTTTTTATTGCTGAGAAATAACTGAACAGAATTATTTCCGTGAATGCGCTCACCTCTCCACAGAGCTGACCTGTAACTTGGCCGATTTGAAAAGTGTTTCAGCTCATCCTTCATTAAACTCATTAAAGTCTTACTGCTTCCCATGTTTTAAGTCAATTTTGGGTAAAATAAGAAAATAATAAAAAGCTTTTGACCTCAGCACTGCACAGTTGTAATGTAATTATATAAAAGGTTGCAGATTTGACGGAGTTTGATTTTAAAAGAAAAACAAAAGTTGTTGTTTTGCTTAGTTTACCATTTTATTTTATTTTATCTTAAAGGAAAAATAGTATGCATTTTTATATTGTTATTAGGCTTTAAACATGCTCTTGAGTGCCTTAGGTTTGGGTTTCTCATGTTTAAGAACTAGAAAACATCAAGAGCGTCTGTGTCTGTTTCCCACAGCACTTACTGAGTTTTGGCGCCATCTCCAGGCTGCACAGGCCTTCACACGTTAAATATAATCTAGAGTCTGTGGAGGAAGACTAGTGAGCTACAGCTACAGCCATGTGTTTAGATCATTTATGGACTTGTGTATGTACAGGATAAAAGCTGTTGGAAAGAAGGAAGGAAAGAAAGAAAGAAAGAAGGAAAGAAGGAAAGAAGGAAGGAAAGAAAGAAAGAAAGAAGGAAAGAAGGAAAGAAAGAAAGAAAGAAAGAAAGAAAGAAAGAAAGGAGGAAAGAAGGAACGAAAGGAGGAAAGAAGGAAAGAAAGAAAGAAAGAAAGAAGGAAAGAAGGAAAGAAAGAAGGACAGAAGGAAAGAAAGGAGGAAAGAAAGAAAGGAAGGAAAGAAAGAAAGAAAGAAAGAAAGGAGAAAAGAAAGAAAGGAAGGAAAGAAAGAAAGAAAGAAAGAAAGAAAGAAAGAAAGAAAGAAAGGAGGAAAGAAGGAACGAAAGGAGGAAAGAAGGAAAGAAAGAAGGACAGAAGGAAAGATGGAAGGAAAGAAAGAAAGAAAGAAGGAAAGAAAGAAGGAAAGAAGGAAAGAAGGAAAGAAAGAAAGAAAGAAAGAAAGAAGGAAAGAAAGAAAGAAAGAAAGAAAGAAAGAAAGAAAAAGAAGGAAAGAAAGAAAGAAAGAAAGAAGGAAAGAAAGAAAGAAAGAAAGAAGGAAAGAAAGAAAAAAAGAAAGAAAGAAAAGAAAGAAAGAAGGAAAGAAGGAAAGAAAGAAAGAAAGAAGAAAGAAAGAAAGAGAAAGGAGGAAAGAAGGAATGAAAGGAGGAAAGAAGGAACGAAAAGGAGGAAAGAAGGAAAGAAAGGACAGAAGGAAAGAAAGAAGGAAAGAAAGAAGGAAAGAAGGAAAGAAAGAAGGAAAGAAGGAAAGAAGGAAGGAAGGAAAGAAAGAAAGAAAGAAAGGAGGAAAGAAAGAAAGGAAGGAAAGAAAGAAAGAAAGAAAGAAAGGAGGAAAGAAGGAACGAAAGGAGGAAAGAAGGAAAGAAAGAAGGACAGAAGGAAAGAGGAAAGAAAGAAAGAAAAGAAAGAAGATGGAAAGAAAGAAAGAAAGAAGGAGAGAAGGAGAGAAAGAAGGAAAGAAAGAAAGAAGGAAAGAAGGAAAGAAAGAAAGAAAGAAAGAACGAAAGAAAGAAAGAAAGAAAGAAAGAAGGAAAGAAAGAAAGATGGAAAGAAAGAAGGAAAGAAGGAAAGAAAGAAAGAAAGAAAGAAAGAAAGAAAGAAGGAAAGAAAGAAAGAAGGAAAGAAGGAAGGAAAGAAAGAAAGAAAGAAAGAAAGAAGGAAAGAAAGAAGGAAGGAAAGAAAGAAAGAAAGAAGGAATGAAAGAAGGAAAGAAAGAAAGAAGGAATGAAAGAAGGAAAGAAAGAAAGAAGGAAAGAAAGAAGGAAAGAAGGAAAGAAAGAAGGAAAGAAAGAAGGAAAGAAGGAAAGAAAGAAGGAAAGAAAGATAGATAGATAGAGCGTCCAAAGGTTTGTGACAATTCACAACGCATTTTTCTGACACTTTAAATATGAATTCAACAAAATAAAAGGTGTTCTCACATATTTTTAGTCGTCAGATAATAATTTCTGTGACATTAGAGGAGTTTTGGCTTGGTGTACAACACGGTTGCTAGGGAACAGTTAAAGAATTTCCTAGTGTGACGTCATGATTTACAACCAGGAAGTACATTTTTAAACCCAAACCACTGCTGAACCGGAATCAACACTGTACTTTTTTAGCAAAATCTTCAAAATAATTATCTTGACTGTTTTTGTAAAAAGTACTTCATCTTTTCAGAGGCACTTTAAAAGCCACACCACGCATCGAAAAAACGCCACACATCGAGGAAATTCAGAATGGAGTGTTTCTGACGCTCGGAGGGAGAGGATTCATCAAACCAGCACGAACGAAGCTAAATGCAACTCCAGATTTGTTTTTGACGACAGAACGTGGTAAAAACGGGGTTAAAATAACAAAAAAGTCCCTTAAGTCAGACTTTACTCAGCTCTGCTCAGTTTTCTAACTTTTTTAAACAGACTTTTAGCAAGTATTTATCAGGACAACAATTTATTCCTGGAGCAGATTTTATCGAATATATCAAATATCAAAAGTTAGGTTCGTCCCCACTTGTGGTTACTATAGCAACCAAAGTATCTGCATGAACAGTTTGAAAGAACAAACCGGGCAATGACACTCCCCCTTCAGATCCATCCACATAGATACATTTAATGCCGTACTGTGGAACATTCCAGGTAAAGCATTAACATCTCCATGGAGACAAACAGATGGCTGACCTTCTGCCAGAAAAGTTACAAAGTGCACCTTTAAGTTAGACCTGTGTTAGTCTCTGTTTGATCTGGTGAAGCACTGGCTCAGTCCCGCGGTGATAGTCCTGGTTAAGTCCAGGTTTAGACCTGGTTTAGTTCTCGTTTAGGCACATGTTTAGTCGTTTTTGCTCTTCGTTCTTGCTTCATTCCTGGTTTAGTTTCAGTTTGTCCTGATTTAGCCATGCATAGTTATTACATACAAAGCCAAATATTATCCAGGCGCGTTTGAGTCATTTAGAAACAGTTATTTAAAAGATCATACTTTCACAAAGATCTGAGTAAATGCGCTCTGTGCACAGCAGCTGTTGGCTAAGCTAACCAGGCTCTCACAGTGAATGCTAACTTTAATTAAAATGTAAAATATAAAATAAGCAATATTTAAAAAAAAAAGACTGATTGTTTTCATATGAAGATTATTTCAGTTTATTTTAATTAGTGATTTTTTTGTATAGGATTAGCGTTAGCATTGAGACACAAACCCGTCCCTTTATTACACACAGTGTCCTTTGGTGAAGTTCTCACCTGGGATGCACTGATACTGATATGGTATTGAATATCATCGATACAGAAAACACTGTTGAATCGGATACCGACTTCAGAATATCGGTTCAGCCCATATCCTGTCTGGGCCTTTAGATTCATTTATTAAGACGATTTAAAAGGCCTTTGTTGGTCCAGAACTTCATGATGTTCAAGATTTAGTTACATCAAGCTGTTCTGTCGATAGTTGAAGAATAAAAAAGAGTTGCACACCCCATGTGGATTAGTTTTGTCATACGTGATTCTTGTTTTAAGAAAACAAATGTTATTTTCTGTCTCTGCAGAGGTATCGTTGATATCAGGTATCGACAGATATTTAAAGCTCATGTATCGGATCTGAAAAAGCTGGATTTGTGCATAACATTCACTGTTTTATAAAGTCTTTAACATTTCAACGTTTCAGAGACGTCCAGTACAGCTCACTGTTCACTGTGTGATCTGACAGGTTTATTATTTTAGATTGTCTTAGCCAGAACCTCCACAGAGAGGGAATTAGACAGGAAGTACTGATGCTAACACTGAGCTAACACTGGGCTAACACTGGGCTAACACTGGGCTAACACTGAGCTAACACTGAGCTAACACTGAGCTAACGCTGAGCTAACGGTGCACAGAGCCCAATAACTCTTTTGAGAAATAAGAAAATGCTTTTTATTAGAGAAAATGTAACTACATTAGGCCAATTGCAGGTGAGGCAATATTTGTTAGACTAAAAAAGAATATTGATCTTTATAGACTCTTTAAAATAATCATCATTTCCAAAATGAAGGCAACTAGAGGCAAAATGAAACACTGTTAACATTTTTAATAAAGATTTAGTGACACCAGAGATAAATACTAGGTATACTAAGTTTTTTTTGACAAAAAATAGCAATAATGTTGAATAGCTATGGTCGGTTAGTTTGATTTTTCTATTGCAAAAGATGGAGTTTAGCCTTCAAATGTTTTTTGAGCTAATTTAAAGCATGCGATATATCTGTAGAAAAGTGAAGTCAACATTTCTCTGAGTATTTGTCCAGTGAAACCCAAAAACTCATGACTTTTCCTTTATCAAAAATGCCAAGTGTCTTTCATGATCTTCTTTTAATTGGTTTGGTATTGGTTTTCATTTTATTTGTGATATTTTGTGATATTATGTGGTTAATTCCAGTTTCTCCAGTGAAATCACATTATGTTCCACTTCACTTTTGCCTCCGTTCTGATATTTCAATGTTTTTGATACAAACTTTTAAAGGGTCTCTAAAGATGCTGCCATAAAGTTATACGAGTGTTGAATCTGCACTCTCCTGGTTAAAGTGCTCGTGTCCGTAGTGTTTTTGTGTGTTTTAACAGTGTTGTTGTTCAGATAAAACTCTGAAAGTGTCGGTGCTTGTGTCTTCTCAAACAGCTGCAGTTTCTTTGGGGGAAGTTTAAGTCTCGACCAGCGGCTGCTCCGAGATGTCGTCTGGCGTCCGCTCTCCTTCACGGGACCGCTTCCTCTTTTTGTGACCTGAGAAAAGGTACATTCTTTAAAGTAATAAAACTGTAACAATAACATACGACTTTCAAAGTGTAAAAGGTATATATTTGGTGCATTATTTGTGTTATTATGTTTGTGGAAAAGGCTAAAACAGCTCAGTCATAACTTTGGTAATATTTATCTTATCTTCAGTTATGATAAATGTGTCTTATTGACAAAAAGAAACGATTAACTCAATCATGAATTATATGAATGAATTACATTATTTTGAAGAATTCCATAACAAGGCTCAAAGCTTACGTTTATTTAGCGTGACTGTCCAGCAGGTGTCACTGTCAAGTATATCAGTATAATATACTCTGTGTGCAGTGTGTGTGTGTGTGTGTGTGTGTGTGTGTATATATATATATATTCTTTTATTTCCTTTTTTTCCTTTTTTAAACAGTCACCAAAGAACAAATGACAAAAATATCTGTGTAGTTGCTATGGTCATAGTGTTTGGTAAAGGTAAAGTCGTGTGTTGTGTGCCTGATTGCACTCGTCAGGGGCCTCTTGACCTGTGGTGTGTAATCTGTGCTGTCATAGTCGTCTTCTCTGAAATTTGGTTAGAGCTGGAAAAGCACAGATAACATACTGTTTTCTGCTTATATTGTTGATGTTATAATCCTGTGTCCTTGTTCCAGTTACAGTGTGTGTCATGTTGTCGTCCCATGATGTGTCTCTGTCTAAAATCCTCTGACGGTGACGGACCGTCGACAGGGAGAGATCGCTCTGTCAGGGACAGTCTTCATTCACTCTTGGTACCAGTGAATAAACCAACACTTACTGATCAGACTCTCTTTGTATCTTTGTTTGTTTAACTTGTTTTAGAAATCCAGAACAGCAATTTTTCCATCAATGACAAATGTTTTTTTGGCATATTTGTCCCATTTGTGCCACTGACTGTCAGTTTAGTACATTTTTAAACTGACTGCAAAATGACTGACTATGTATTTTAGAACATTTTCTATGTTCAAAATATAATATGTATAAGTCTCCATGGAAACAAGGACCCTCCACCAGAAAAGCTACAACTTTAAGCATTTAATTTTATTCCATAATGAGTCAAAGATTAAAAAAATATATATATTTAACCGTAACAGCTCTAATGTTCTCATGCGCTAAAAAATAAGAAAAAGGCAAAACACTGCAGCTGACTATGAAAAAAAAAAATTCAATTTGAAACTTTTTTCTGTTGTTTATGTATATAAATGTGAGACAAAACACGTGTGTCATTATGTAATGATTTAATAAAAATTGAGCATTTCAACTTTGCGCCTGTTTAGGAGACATTAATCTGACAAATGGATAGAGCAAGTTTCTACGTTAATTTTTTGACATATTGGATCCAAAATATATACAGAGGGCATTTTGGATATTAATAGTATTTGAGGAAACTAGATCTTATGAAAACCAGGCTTATATTTAGGTATAAAATCCTACAGTTTGTCAAAATCATTGTACAGTTTGGTGTAGGAGCTCCATTAAGGCTGATCTTTATGTCTCGAGGGAGAAAAATACAATTTTGAAAAAACTGTCTTTGAAGTTACAATATCCCAGAGAAATCTATGGATGATGTGCATTAAATTAAGTAATATGTGTAATATGTTTATTAAATAAACACCTTCTGAAGCAGATTTGACAGTTTGGGTGCTTCCATGTGAAAACAAGACTTCAGCTTGTAGTGTCTTGCGTTAAACAATAAACTGATGAAGTAATGAACCTGACAGACCTAATGAAGACAAATGCTTCAATGTTCTGAACCTGTTAAACTGAGCCTTGGTCCCAGTGCGTTTGAGTGTGCAGCGACTCAGGGGCGATGCATGTCCTGTTGGGTCTGAGGCGCTGCAGTGTGAATGTGAATGAGCCCTGGATAAAGAGGCACTCACTGAGTTTGAGCAGGAGTTTCTTCCCCAGTGTGTCTTCAGAGCCGCTCATAGAGAGACCACTGCTGCTGAGGAACGGAGACGTGTCCGAGTCCAGGCCCGAAACCAGGTCTAGAAGGAGAGGAGAGCGAGAGTCAGGCCAGGACTAAAACCAGAACTGAGCAAAGACCGGACAGAGCTAGGACTGAACCAGGACTGAACCAGGACTGAGCTAAGACTCAACTAAAGGGGCTTTCACAGGGATGTCGTTACTTGGTCCTAAATTGAGCCCAATTTAGTTCTAATGTGGACTAGGTCTGGCCCTGATCTGGTCCAGGTTTAGTCCTGGTTTAGTTCCATTTCTGATGAGGTGAATGTGCAAGTGTCTTAGGTCATTGGCGCTAAACCAGAACAAGACCAGGATTAAACCACAGCAAAACCAAAGGGGCAAAGTCCAATCAGAGCGTACTTTATTTTTTACAGCAGTTTTTCTGATTGGTTAATCTGCCTGTCAATCACTCCCATCTAAACTCAAAGATCGTACCGTTCATTATTGTAACACACCAGTTTATGCAAATTAGATACTTCTTTCACCAATAAAACCTTTGAACACGATGCATTGTTTCTTAAATGCTCAAACATGATGCTATGTCCACCCTGTACCTTCCATACATGTAATATTTTTTGTGAAACTTACTGTAAAATAAACAGAAAATCTCTCTCAATACATGACTTCTTTGGGGTTTGTACCTGCAATCTACTGATCCACAGGCAGATCCTCTACACCAGTGGTCCCCAACCTTTTTATCACCACGGACCGGTCAACGCTTGACAATTTTACTGCGGCCCGGTAGGGGAGGGGCGTTTATCATAATAAACGTGAATCCACTGTGTACCTGTTTTTTTCTTTAAAAATAGTCCAGGGGCTTGTCTTTTAATCCAGGGGGCTTGGTCAGAGCCGTAGGATTCACGTAGGATTCACGTAGGACTCCTGGTATTGTCTTGTTTCTGACTCGTTTTGTTGCTTGTGGGTTAAATTTTAGCTCAAATGACCGAGATGTGACCATCATCGGGCCCAAAAATTCAAGCCCGACCGGGCCGAGCCCGCGCGCGTACTGTCCGAGCCCGAGTCATTTGCTGCAAGATTCGACCCGAACCCGACCCGGGACCGCGCGGATACTGTCCGAACCCGACCCGGACCGCGCACGTGTAGAACCGTAGTTACATAAACTGAGTTCCGTGCAGAGTTTTATTGGCAGAATAAGCGCCTGACGGGGCTTCAAGTGTTTAGTGTTCTACCTGCAGCAACGGGACGCCTCCTGTCCCAGACGCGCCTGTTCCTCCGCTGACGCCGGCCCACATGAGCTCTCTCCCTCGCTCCTTTCGTCTCTCTTTCTCGCCTCCGCTGCTCTTTCTCTCTTTCTCTCTCCTCCGCTCGTGTAGCAGCCGCGCTTTCATTAAGGTCTTTTCTCCATCACATATTTTAACCACTTTATTCGAGGATGAGGAGGAAAACAACACAGCACTGGCTGCTCACGCGCTCTTTCTCTGTGGAGCGCATGTTACGCACGAGCGCGCCTCTGCCCCCTGGGCCGCCCGACTCAGCGCGACAGCAGAGCGGAAAATGTGGACCCGAACCCGGCCCGAATTGCAGGTCGGGTTCTGGCCAAGAATCTAAGCTCTTATGTATCCTAGACTAGAGAATCCGGTCCTCTTCAAAATAAATGATCGCTCAGACTTTGACAATAAATTAATTATTTGTTGTGCGGCCCGGTCTAAATTGATCCACGGACCGGTACCGGTCCGCGGCCCGGGGGTTGGGGACCACTGCTCTACACCACACCAGGCAGTAGATAGTACTAGATGAACTGTTCCTCATCTACCTGGAAGAACTCTCTCTCACTAGATGAGCCACCTTCCCCTGAGTGGTCCACAGTCCAACTGGCCTGTCTGTGGGAGTAGGATCTCTCCTTCACTGTGGTTCTCCCGGGGTTTATACTTTTTCACAGGGTTTTTGTTGTTTTTCCTTGATGGAGGGTCAGGGACAGGGGGCGCTCTGGGACAGTGATCCATTTGCTAAATTCTCTTGAACATTGTTTATTTAAACTGCTTTCTGCCTGTGGCCCATCGAGGCAGCTGTTGTTGTGATTTTGGGAGTACAAAAACATATTGAACTGAATTAAATGAAGGGGGATGACACCATAACTCAAGGACAAATTACGACAAATCCAGGACTAGGCCAGCAGTAGATAACAAAAGGACTGAATGAGGACCTAATGTCTTTATCCAGGGCTTAACAAGGAACCGTTAAGGTATGACACCAGGAAAGTTAATAATGGCTAAATAAAGAGTAAAGAAAACGTGAAGACACTAAAAGGATGGATGCTGTACCGGGGTTGGTGTCGGTCTCAGTGCGGTCCTCTCGGATGTATGGGACGTCGTCCATCCTCAAAAACACAGAATCGCTGGGACTTCTCTGACCGTCAGACTTACTGCCTGAAAAATAAAATATAAAGTGATGCAACAAAGAGACTTTATGTTCCAACAAGCACAAGCTCTTCCCTCTATGGTCTTCAGAGCTGTCCAGTTGCTGTGTTTTAATGCAAAGAAGAGTGTCAGAGTGTACAGTCTACAGCAGGTCAAAGAACCAATGCAGTGGGGACCGAGAGACGTTCAGGAGCGTTTAGTGATTTAGTAGCAGCACTAATCTCACCTTACTCCACACATGATGAATGACAACTCTTACTTTGGGCATTTCATTTTCTGACCTTTTACGTTAAGTTTAAGTTATTTGCTCTTCTCAGCCAAATTAACGCATTGAAGCTCTGGTTGTTTTTACTTTCACTTTAACACATCGGACCAAAACAAAATATTTGCAACGGCCAAACTCCAAGCATGTGTCTGATAAAGGAACAGCATTACAATAATAATAATGTTTATTATATATTAAGAGCTGTTTTCTATAAGTATAATAAAGGGACTTACGAACGATGCGGTTCTTCTCGTTGAGCAGAGAGGTGCAGTGTGTGGAGCCGGCTTGTACTGAGCGCGTGCGAGCTGAGTTCGGTCGTCCCGGCTCCCGAGGCGGCGGCACGAGGGAGGAGCTTTGCTGAGAAAGGGCGTGGTCAGGAGGGAGGAGTCTGGTCATGTGATCAGAAGGGGCGTGGTCAGGAAGCTGGAGTCTGGTCATGTGCTCAGAAGGGGCGTGGTCAGGAAGCTGGAGTCTGGACATGTGCTCGGAAGGGGCGTGGTCAGGAAGCTGGAGTCTGGACATGTGATCAGAAGGGGCGTGGTCCGGGGGGAGGAGCCTGGCCATGCTGTCGGTGGGCGGGGCCTCAGGAGTTGGGCTGGTTCCGTCTGTGGGGCGTCCGTCTGGGTCTGGACTCTGGGGGGAGCTGTCGATCCGAGAAGCATTGACCGCCGTCTGGTAGTTACTGCGGCTGATCTGAAACAGGCCAAAGCAGGCGATTAAAGGGCGTATGACGGGTTTCTATGATTTTATCATTTTGACTTTATTTAGTGTATTAATACTTGTCGTAAATAGAAATGATAGTTTTACACCAATCAGGTCGGTGTTTATGGAGAAAAGTTGAAAAACCTGTTGAAAAATACAAGAACTGATGACATCACAGTGGGGAGACAAAGATTATGCATCATTTACCCAAAATACACTACTTTTTTGACCCTTTACACATTAATTCAACAAAATTAAAGGTGTTCACATTTATTTTTATTTGTCAAATCAAAAAAATGTGACATTAGATGAGTTTTGGCCCAGTTTACAGTGTTGTTGTTATGGTAATTTCCTAGCGTGATGTCATCATTTACAACCAGGAAGTAAAATTAAAAAGCTAAAAATTGCGAAAACTGTGTCAAATTTGTAAAGAATTTTAGCTAATTTTGAAATATGTTTATCTGAACTACATTTTGGTTAAATGAGTCGTCCAACCTGTCATGGGCCCTTTAAACATCAGCGCCGGAATCCATAAAATACACATTTTTGTTCTTTATTGTACTTTTCTAATGTGCGTACACTGTGAAGTTAAATGGAACAAAATAGACTTTTTCCTCGTTCCCTCATCAAAACCACTTCTGGAGTTGACTTCATTCACGATTCTTTTATCTTCTCTGATCCTTCTTATATGTTTTTAATGAGACAAAATAAAATAGACTCCAAAACCGCGATTGTTCGATGGAAAAAGATCTTGATCACCAGCAGTGGGAAACTGTAAAACCAAACTAAAGCTAAAGTGATCCTTGATATTTAATGATTGTAAGTGGACCAGACTTCCTTTCATTAAATGAGTTTTGGACCCAAACCACTGAAGCGTTTCAGACGTGGCTGCTCTGACCTTGAGGACCTGGAGGTGGGTGAGTTGTCTGACGGAGTAGTCTGGTACGTAGAGGTTGGACCCTCCGTTGAGCTGGCCCATGCTGCCTCCATAGAGCATGGAGTCGGAGCGGTCCAGTCCACTGCTGCGAGAGGGCGACCTGTGGACTGCACAGCACACGGTGAACACAGACCCACCCGCAAAACTGCACCTGCAGCTCGGAACGTCAAGGTCTGATAATCGACCATCAGGGTCTTTCTGTCTGTTATTCTCACTCCTCCAGCCGTGACTCCATTAGTGTCCGACACACCCTCAGACCGTGATGATGAGTCGTGTTTTTATATTTTACAATTAGTTTTAATTGTTTTACGATGCACCACCAAATTTTGATCCTGATAATCGTAGGGGCAGGATGAGAATGAGACATGATGAGCTTTTAACATCATTTATAAACATAACAGGTGCAGTTCAGTTGACAATTTTTGCCTCACGATTTTTAATGAACTTTGTTTAAAAAAAATTCTGTCGTTGGAGCAATGTTTTTGTCCTTTGGCTTGTCCGAGATATTTAACTCCAAGCTCTTAATGCCTTACTTTGTAAAAACATGAAAAAAAATCCATAAGGAAATGTTCAACACAATCTTGTGGCAGTTTTATTTTGGGAGATCTTGCCACAGTCCTGTATAATTGGGATAATTCAGATCACAATATAATTGTAATATATTGAGATCATGTTTTTTTGATTCAAACAATGTGTAAAAATATAAACATTAATGTAAAGTGCTTTTTATCTGACAAAATTAAATGATGTCACATTCATTTTGTGTTATTTTTCAAAAGTTTGATTTGACAAAGCTGGTCACATACCAGAGAAATTATAATGTTTGAATGAAAATGAGATTTCATACTTGTTTGGTCATGGTGTCAGTAACTGTGAATAATTGTAAAAACTAAAAAAATAAAAAAAGGTTTCCTCTCACAGTGAGTAAAAACACTTGATGTTGCAGCTGTCGTCGCCTTCACTGATCTGTTCATTTGTGCAATATTTAAAATGTTCCATTTAAAACCTAAAAACGTGTCCACAAAAACAACACTGCACATTTGTGTTTCGTTGTTTGTTTGTCTTTTACCTGACGGCATTATCGCAGGAACGCCAAAATATGAGAAAGCACCGTTCTCAAACTTTAAGGCCTCTTTTCCAAACTCCACCTCGACGCGACCCTAAAACAAAGAAACACAAATCATTAAACATTTCTACAAAGAACCTGTGCAAATTACGGAAACGTATTGCACTCTTTATTGAATAATAAAAGTTTCTGTTTTAACGAGAAAAGTTTCTGTTTTTATGAGAAAAATAAATCCTGTTTTTATGAGAAAAGTAATTTCCGTTTTAACGACAAAAATTAATCCTTGTTTTACCGAGAAAAGTTTCTGTTTTTATGAGAAAAATAAATCCTGTTTTAACGAGAAAAGTAAGTGTTTTATGAGCAAAATACGGTGTTTCACCAGGGCTGTAAGTTTAGGCGGAGCTGGCTAGATGCTACTACTGTTGTAGCTTTTAGTCTTGTTGGCTATATATTCGTAGTATAACGTGGGTTACATATTTATACGTCTTTGATACCAAGGGATTGAGACGAGACCTTGGAACAGCTTCTGTGTCATTTATTACAACCTCTCATTTTAGTACATACACGTGACAGTGCCACCCAGCGATCATAGTGGTAATTGCTCATCACAATACACCACAACTGCTGAGGCGCAAATGTACGATTTAGCCTGTTTGATACGCTTTTATTTTGATTTAGGCTTATGACATTGGGAGATTTTGGTGTCACTGAGCAGTCTTGACGGTATTGTCATCAGCGTCAACTTTGCGACGATATCTGAAGGATCTGCGCCTGTTCAGACGCAGTAACAAGTCAGACCTGTTGGACGGTGCGGTATTTCTCCAGGATCAATTAAACCAATATGGTATGCTTCATGGATACAAGACTATGCATTTAAAGTGTATTCAAGCCGGTTACTGGTGACTCAGGAGACGATCAGAAACCTCCTGAAGATTTTGGACCCCAATGGAGTTCAAGTGAGACGCAGAAATCGCCTTCATCGCCGTCTATATCAGAATCCAGGGCCAAACTTCTTATGGCACATAGATTCATATGACAAGCTTAAACCATATGGAATCTGCATAAACGGTCGCAAAGTTGACATGCTGATGACAATACCGTCAAGACTGCTCAGTGACACCAAAATCTCCCAATGTCGTAAGCCTAAATCAAAATAAAAGCGTATCAAACAGGCTAAATCGTACATTTGCGCCTCGGTAATAGCATCTAGCCAGCTCCGCCTAAACTTACAGCCTTGGTGAAACACTTACTTTTCTCGTTAAAACAGGATTTATCTTTCTCATAAAAACAGAAACTTTTCTCGGTAAAACAGGATTAATTTTAGTCGTTAAAACAGAAATGACTTTTCTCATAAAAACAGGATTTATTTTTGTCATAAAAACAGAAACTTTTCTCGTTAAAACAGAAACTATTGTCATTAAAACAGAAACTTTTCTCGTTAAAAAAGAAACTTTTCTCGTTAAAACAGAAACTTTTATTATTAAAATGAATGCAATACGTTGCCGTAGCAAATAAAAGAAAGTAAAACAAATAAATAAATGTAAACAGCCACAAGGAGGTTCTTCCACCCAAAGAGGGAGACGACACGTGAAGGTGATGACGATGATTTCAAGATCTGATGAATCTGACACTGTGTTTACTCTATTTTTAAATTAAAAATAGTGTCGTTTGTTAAATAAGGTTCAAAAAGACACTCAACTATTGAAATAAACAACATTAAACCAGATATAACATGCCTTAACACTTATAATTATTACTAGTGTTATTTTCATGTTGCGTTGGGGTCCTGAGTCGGTCACATGGCTGTTTTGGGGGTTCCGACCCAAAAAGTTTGGGAATCACACAACGAATCAGAGAAACAAGAAATGATTTTAGACTTTACCTTTTCTTTAGACTTTTAGGCCTTTGTATGACCTCTTAACCATGTTACAGGCTAATCGCTGTAGTGATTTTCCCCTCACTCATCCTCCTCTTACAGCAGGATAAACCCACGTCCTGATCAGTTTTCAGAATTGGGAAAGGCTCTTGAATGGAACCAAAGCATCTTGTCCTTAAAGTCTATCAGGCCGGTTAAACTACATATTTCACTCAAACATGATTATACTTAAGATTTTACTTTTTTGTATGTGTTTTTTCTTTTTTAAGTTGCCAATTTGTCCTCAATTAGACCGTTTTCATAATGTTTGGGTTGGACATGAGCACAAATATGACAAAGTTAGAGGGAATTCCACAACGGTTACCATAGCAACCAGACTGTAAACAAGGGCCAACATCCATAGAAATTACACAGTAGTAATGATTTGACAAATAATAATACCTGATAACACTTTTATTTTGTTGAATCACTCTTTAAACTGTCAGAAAGATGTGTCAGTTGTAAATTGTCAATGGCACGTACAGAAACCCTGGCTAACTGATAAATATTGTATTATTTATTTTTTGCTAAAGTTCATTATTGGTTATTTGTCTTTCTTTTGCACACTGGTTCTTCCTTGTTTACATTATTGCTGCTTATTTAGTTACATAATTCATTTCTTCTTTGATCACGGGGCTCACATTTGCATAAATAGGTCCAGGTCAGAGGGAGCAGAGGGGATTGTGGGCACAGTTTTGTTTTTTTACCAGTGAGACAGAGAGGCTGCAGATAAATAAACCTTCTCAAATGCATCTTTTTGTTTGGACCTTTGTTTAATTTGCTGCGTAAATGTCTCCGTGGCCTTCTGATTGGTTTTGTTTAAGTTTAAGTTTGTTTTCTGGACAAATAGACACTACATTAAGTGCGTAATGTTACCTGGAGGACGAGGACGAAGTAGTCGACAGATTTGTTTCTCTGGAACAGAAAATGCTGCGGCGCTCGTTTGTTTTTCTCGTCGAACTGCAGCTCCTGGAGCACACTGGGATGTTTGATCAGACGGAGCAGGATCTTCTCCGAAACGTGAGCGGCTTTGAACGGCTCCACCTCTGACGGAAAAACACCACGTCACATTTATTGATTTTATATTATTATTATTACTATTATTATTGTTATTCTTTTTTTTATGATTTAGTAATTTAGCCAGGCCATATGCTGGGAAGATTGGTGTTGCTTTTTGTAATTATTTGTTATTAATTGTAATTTGTCTTAATGTTCGTTTTGTTTTGTTTGTTTGTTTGTTTTTAATTCTCTTTCTGTCGTCTGTCAGATGGAGATTCTGTCGTGTTATTTTGTGGGACCTTTGTTTGTGTCTGAGTATCTGTTTTTGTTATGTGATTGTATTGTTTTGATTTAAAAAAAACAAAAAAACACCACGTCATCAGACAGAAAACAGTTTAAAGTTTACTCTGGAAAACAACAGCCGGAATTAACTTGATTGAAGAAATGTTTAATTGGATTTGAGTTGATTTTGACTAGATTAGGTCAGATTGATTAGACGATTAGATTCACCAGGAAAGCTTCAAGATGGATTATTTTAGGTGATTTTTACTGTTTTGAAACGTGAAAAACAGAACTAGCTCATGTGCCCAACAGTAAAATCTGTGTTGCTCCTGCACAGATTTATTGTAAAAGCATCTATTCAGTGAAAATGAAACCCCAGCGCTTTCTCTGCATCGATTCACAGAGCGCTTTATTCAGGAAGTGTGTTGTTAGCGCGCTAATGTTTGTTACACTGCAAAAAATGTATGTCCGGCCTGAATTAGTTGAATTAATAATTTTTATCTGGATTTGAGATTGAATTGCTGATGTGATGCAGAATATTTAACTGTTTTCAAGGTATTTTTGACTGATTATGAGATAATTTATCTTACAGTAAGAAAATAAATGTAAGTAATTTAAGTAAAAGTAGCTTAAAGGTCCCATATTCTGCTATTTTGCCCTTTACACAGTCTATTCTAAGGGCTTTGTTGATACATGTTTGCGTTGTATAATATCCATAACATAACAGTTTCCAAAAAACACCCATTTCTTGGACTGGCCCCCCTCCTGCAAAAGCAAACGGCTCACTCTGAGATCTGACCCCCCCGAACAGAGAGCAGGCTGCCTCCCCCTCCCAACCCGCGCACCTCCCCCGCCCAACCCGTGCCTCCCCTAGAGCGGAGATAGTGCGCATGCGCCGTGTGCTCCGGTAAACAGCGATACACAAACACGGGAATAAACATTTTATCCGTCCTGACGGTGCGTCGTGCCGAGTCCTACGTCCTGGATCTGACCTGGAGTTTGACGTGCTCCAGGGCCTCGACGATGGACGTTGCCGTTTGGTAAATAACAAGCTAACTCTTCTATCTGTCGTATCCATCGTGTAATTACTGTGTAGCATTAGCATTAGCTGTTTTTATTCTGCGGCTGCGCGCTTCCCGGAGGCGTGGCTTAAACACCGCGTCATCTTAGTGAGGAGCCCCCGTCTGCTGCTCAGCCGAGGGGGACGGAAAAGACAGTTCTCTAGCGAAAACATGTGGGAATCAATCAAAAAACCACTTTGGGCACAACATACGAGGCCCAAATAGCACTGTAGGAAGGTTAAAACCTCTGAAAAGTCCATTTTGCATGTTATGGGACCTTTAACCCACTGGCAGATAATTTGACTTGAAGTAAGAAGCATGTATTGTATTGAAACAAGTCAGAAACCGTACTATTTATTCTTGTAAATCAGGGACTGCAGATGGAAACTAGCTATTTAGCTATAATCTGGTGCGGAACATCTCTGTTTTTTATGAGCTTAATGTCTCTGTACATTGCCCCTTCAAATAAAGACTAAACTAAACTAAAAACTAAACAGTTGGAAACAAGGAAAATAATCTAGTTCCATCAAATAAATAGTTTTAACTGAATTAAAGGACACATATTCTGCTGCAGTGACTTTTTTGAGCTTCAAACCATGTTCTAACAATGTTCTATCATCAAAAACCATCTGAAGTAGCATTCAGTTGGATTGTTTTTTCAAACACACGTCCTGCTGAACTCCCTCCATCCGGGATGTATTTTCAGACTTCATACATTATTTATCAGAGAATCTTCCACTGTTTTAAGTCTTTTAATCATCGCTAAACTCAGTCTGATCATTTCTGCCTCTAAACATGCCAACTGTTGCAGCAAAACGGCATAAGAACATATTTTCAGCGCTAACTTCACTAGATTGTATATTGTGCTGGCGCCATCTGCTGGCTGGATGCACTCAGTACGTGTCATTTCATAGTGACTGATAACGCAAGTAATAGAATGAATAAGAAACTTTTTTTTTTTTAAACATGAGATGGCAAATTTAAGGATCTCACATTTTAACTCATATAGAAATGTTGCAGTGTAGCTTTACTCGTGATGGCAAAACTGTCTCAAAGACTCGTGAAAACGATTCTGATTCTGAAAAGTGCTTATAAACTCATAGTAGTAAGTATTTATGATGCTGGGACTGCATTAGGAAAGCGGGACATACATGTGACTGATGTAAAGACTTTAACATCAACTAATTCTGTTTTTCATGTTTCAAAACAGTAAAAATCCGGTACAGCCCCTTTAACCAGGTAAGACCCATTGAGATCGAGGCCTCTTTTTGGAGGGTGACCTGAATATTATGATATATTGACGTTTCCTCCTACTGTGCAGAGTAAAAGTTGAAAGTACCGGTGGAGAGGAAGCGGTGCGTGGCCATGAGCAGCTGAGGAGAGATCTTCACCTTCATCTCGTTGTCGTTGAGTTTGAAAATGGAAAAATCCTGCTGTTTCCGCTCATGGTGCGAGACACGGCGCTTTGTGCGATTGTCCGCTGAAAACAAGACGCAAGATAATCAAACTACATTCAATATGACAAATTTGAACCTTTAAATTGTCTTTGAGTGTTTTTTTATCAGAATCTTTTTGCCTTTTGGTTCTCTGTGGCTGGTTCTGTTTTTATTTTATTTTAGTTCTGTATTATATAAAAACATACTCCTTGAACCACCGCCTTAACGTGGTGGAGAGGTTTGAGTCCCCGATTGATCCTGGGAGTCGAACCCCGGATCCAGGAGGAGCAGAGTGGTTTTCGTCCCGGTCGTGGAACACTGGACCAGCTCTACACTCTCCATCGGGTGCTCGAGGGTTCATGGGAGTTTGCCTCAGTCACATGTGTTTTGTGGATCTGGAGAAGGCATTCAACCGTGTGCCTCGGGGCGCCCTGTGGGGGGTGCTCCGGGAGTGTGGGGTCCGGGGCCCTTTGCTAAGGGCTGTCCGGTCCCTGTATGACTGGAGCAATCACAGCGTGAATGAAGCTAAATGCAACTCCAGATGTGTTTCTGATGATGGAACATTGTTAGAACATGCACAAAAAAGTACATTTTGCATAACATTTGGCCTTTAAAGGACACACATTCTGCTACAGTGACTTTTATGAGCTTTTAACCATGTTCTAACAATGTTCTGTCATTAAAAACAGACCTGAAGTTCATTAAAAAGTCCTCCCCCTCCGAGCGTCAAACACACCTCCTGCTGAAATACTGATCTACATCACTTATCCAAGAATCGTCTGCTGTTTTAAGTCCTTAAATCATCGCTAAACTCGACAACTGCCGCAGCAAACCACCCTCATAACGTCTTTTCAGAGCTACCTTCAAAAGATTGTATATTGTGCTGGCGCCATCTGCTGGCTGGATGCACTCAGTAAGTGTAATTGGTTTAAAACATGAGATGGCAAATTTAAGACACTCAAGAGCATGTTTAAACGCTAATAACAATATGAAAATGTACAATATTTTTCATTGAAATATTGTGCTAAAAACCTGAATAAACATGTGCATTCTGACTCTTAAAAGCGGATGTGAATTCTGGCCTTCCCTCCAGCTCAGTTTTTTGATTTTCTGGTTTATATCGCATACATATAGAGCGTACTGTAGAGGTCGGTCTCGTCCAGGATCTCAGACTTGATGATCTCTTCGATGACGTCCTCCAGAGTCACGATCCCCATCACTTCATAGAACGGATCGCCTTCCCCTTCGTTATTCACGCGCTGAACTATGGCCAAGTGCGATTTACCTGAAACAAAACACAAAACACACAAGGCTCTTCAGTTTCTATTGACCCTTTAAAGGATTGTAAACAAACACATTCTTAATTTGGAATGCAGCGAATTCACTGGAGAAACTGGGATTAACCTCAGAATATCACAAAATATGACAAATGTAGATGATTTTATAAAAGTAAAAGCGTCAGACACATGTGAGTGACATCAGAGCTGCTTTAAACACATTTATTATTGTATTTTACATTATGTTTTAGGAAATTATGGCAAACTCTTTGCATTTTTGATGAAGAAACAATCCAGATTTATGGGTTTTACTGGAAAAATACTCCAGACACAAACACTTAAAACCAGTAGAATTTAAATCGAATGTGAGCGAATCATTGAAAAATGTACAGCAAACTTCATTTTGCCTCCAGTCGCCTCCAGAAATTTGATCACATTTTAAAGGGTCTATAGACTGGTTTTAAGTGTTTGTGTTGGAAAAAAAGGTCTATTAGTTTGCTTTTCTATAACAAACAATGGACAAAATACAATATTCTAGCCTTAAAATTTTATTTTAGCTTCAAAAGAATCTAATTTATGGAATAGTATCTAATGTATTTCTAGATAAAATGAAAAAGGATTGCGGGTTCAACATTTCTGTGAGTATTTTTCCAGTAAAACCCATAAATCTGGATTGTTCCTTCATCAAAAATGCAAAGAGTTCATCATAATTTCCTAAAACATAAAGTAAAATACAATAATAAATGAGTTTATAGCAGCTCTGATGTCACTCACATGTGTCTGAGGCTTTTACTTTCTCAAAATCATCTAAATTTGTCATATTTTGTCATATTCTGAGGTTAATCCTAGTTTCTCCAGTGAAATCACATTATGTACCACTTCACTTTTGCTTCCATTCTAAATTTAGATTTATTTATTTTTTTACGCACTTTTAAAGGGTTTATACTTGACAGTGTAATGCTACAAAGCTATAAAACATCACCACAAAAATAGTGTGTCATCGCGCTAAACAGATTTTTCAAATAATCAAAGTATTTTCAACATCGTTAAAGGAAAAAAACTCAAATACTTTTGGGGGAAAGGCAGATTTAGAGATTGACGAGGCTCACGACAGGTTTTCAAACACACCACTTTGCGATGAAGCACAGATTATACAGTGCAGCCGGATTATAATCCTGGATTATCCCTGAGTGTTGAGCGGAGCAGCTGCTTTCTGCTTCCGTTTGGGGGGAAAAGAAGGACAGGAAATAGGCCACAATCACAAATTTTGAAGTGCAATATACGGTTGAAGAAAATATAGATAAACGACAATATAGAAACAAATTTACGCCACTGACACAAACCACATTAATCCAAAAAAACTTCTAAAAAAAAAACAAACATGAGCAGCAATAAATAAATAAATAGCAGAAAGAAACACTTTAGTACTTTGTTTGTAGCTATAATGAGTCAAACAAGATATTTATTCAACTGTCTACAGCTCAAATCTTATTGGAGCACAGAAAAATAACAAAAAGTCCCTCACAAATGCAAAAAAAAGTACAGACGATGAATGTTGACCTCAAATTGTGTTGTTTCATCTGTTACTTATTGAACGATACGTCGATGTAGTCATTATTGTGACAGACCTAATGGGAAACTGTCCAAAAATCATCCAAATTCACATTTACTCAAGAATTAACTGAACATACAATAATACTGACTGGGATGAGGAAAAAACGACTTGTGATCTGAAAAATGCAGTTGTAAAGGTCCGAGGCGCTCTGTTACTTTAAGACGAGACACTACAGACACTTTTTAATCAATTCTTTTGTTTTTTTGGTCAGTTTGCTCTCTCATATCGACTTTCATGTGGAAACAACAAACGTGTCAAATCTGCTCCTAAAGATGTTTTATTCTTCCATTGAATCCACTTCATCCATAGATTTCTGTGGGACGTTGTAACTTCAAAGGCCGTTTTCTTCAGAGACATAAAGATCAGCCTTAAAGTAGATCCTACACCAAACTGTACAATCTGGACTCAACAGGATTTAGACGAAACGTACAGAAGGATTTGTTGGGATCTAATTCTAAAACTGATTTACTGAAGTTTTAAGTGTAAAAAATTAGGCTAAATTAGAATTTTTCAGTCTCATCTAGTTTACTTAAAAAGAAAATAAGAAATCCAAAATCCCCTCTGTAGTTTTTTTGGTACCCAATATGTTACAAAATGAACCAAGAAATTTAAACCTGGTTCTGTCCATTTTTCAGATTTAAATGTCCCAAATATGTGTAATTTTGGCCATTTTTACACATAAAATGCCTTATTTCTACATGAAAACATGACATGATGAAAAACTTATAATACATTTCTTTCTTACATTTATGTGAGTAAACGACAGGAGAAGTTTACAATTGGTATCTTAAAATGTAAGATTTTTTCCTATTGACCTGCAGCGTCTAAAGTAAGTCCTTTATTATAGACATAGGATTGTCAAAAGTATTGAATATCAGATATGAATCGATACAAAACAAGTATCGAAACCAGCTACTCATTTGAGCAAGAATCGATGCTCAAAAATCCTTCTTACAGGACAAAATGTGACCATTCCTATTTTAGAATCATCTACAGTGTTATCAGAGACCTCATTGTTTAATAAAGAAAGTGCTATTATTCTGTGTTGAAAATGTCAGTCTGTTGTCTAAAACCTTGACCAAGAAAAGAGCATCTATCTATCTCTTTTCTGTTGTCTTTAACAAATCTGCACGATTTAGGAAAAATATCTAACTGTGATTTTTCTGACCAGTGCGATTGTGATTAGATTTGTGATTTATGTTTTAATAATAGGATTCTGTTCAAATTCACATTTTAGACACAATTTTGTTGCTTTTAGTCATGTTTTTGTCACGTTCAGTTGTGTTTTTATTACTTTTGGTCTCACTTTTGTTGCTTGTTTCAGAACCCACAAATGTTTGATTCCATATGATTTTCCCTGAAACACAGTGTGACCAAAATGAGCCCAAGTCAAACTCAAACTGTTTCTGAACACGTCGGAGCACAAACAATCGTCTAGACTAGGCATGTCCAAACTCAGGCCCGGGGGCCAAATGCGGCCCTCAGACCAATTTTTCTTGGCCCTTAGTCTTCCTGGTGAACTGGCCCACATTGTCCTGATAAGTACTATTTACAGCACATTTCAGATTTTCTACAATTACAACCTAAATAACTAACATTTTGGTGCCACACAGACCTGATATTAAGGCACTGAGACTGAATGTAGATGTGGTGGAGCTTAAAACATCAGATAAATGCAGCTTTTTTGAATGTTTCGCGATTGATTTGTGGCCCTCCGCTTGGTCTATATTTCAATATGTGGCCCTCGATGGAAAAAGTTTGGACACCACTGGTCTAGACCCTTGATTTTCCTCCAGTGCGCCTTCAGGTTTTGCCAGCTGTGCCTTGAGAAAATGTCCAGTTTGAGTTCACAGATTCACAAATGTGGATTTAATTAACTAATTTACCTTTTTGGAGTGTCCTGAGCAACATTTGCACCAAAGAAAGAACGCAAAACCATCACTATTACCAAATTTAAAGAACTAGACAGTGCCACAGACATTATTTACCTCATTATGTACAATATTTTTAACTAAATGGTGTGACTTGGTGGTGTTTTAGTGGGAGGTGGCGCGTCGTGGTGGCTTTTAAACCCAAAACGTGTGCCACAACTCAAACAAGGTTGAAAAACACTGGTCTAGACTCTTTGTGAGGCTGACACTTTAGTCTCTGATCTGCTCCAATTATACGAGAAGAAACGGCTCCGCCGAAAATACATGTGTTACAACATTTTCTTGGTTGATAAAAGGCAATAAATTAATGTAATTGGATTAGAAAACTAATAAATAAATTACATGTTTGGAATGGTGCTTGATTGGTCTGAAAAAATGGCACTTTTTCGCACAAGAGCCAGGAGAGAATTTAGTGAATTAAGAGACGATTCTTTGTTTGAGTACTGCTTTAGAGCAGCTGCATTTGAAATGACTTTAGAATCGATTCAACCAGTTTTCACTTTTGCTTTAAAGAGAAACCAAAGGAAAAGTGTGTTGTCACTTCTCAAGAGCCAGAATCAGGCAGGAAACGCTGAGTGAGCAGAAGAGCTGTGATTGGCCAAAGAGGTCACACCCACTGCAGCATCCGCGTGTTTATGTCCTCTGAAACAGCAGCGCACTACAGCACTGACCCGGGCCATGTGGAGGGTAACAGCACAGACCCGGGCCATGTGGAGGGTAACAGCACAGACCCGGGCCATGTGGAGGGTAACAGGACCCTGGTCCATGTGGAGTGTAACAGGACCCTGGTCCATGTGGAGTGTAACAGGACCCTGGTCCATGTGGAGTGTAACACACTGACCCTGGTCCATGTGGAGTGTAACAGGACCCTGGTCCATGTGGAGTGTAACAGCACTGACCCTGGTCCATGTGGAGTGTAACAGCACTGACCCTGGTCCATGTGGAGGGTAACAGGACCCTGGTCCATGTGGAGTGTAACAGCACTGACCCTGGTCCATGTGGAGGGTAACAGGACCCTGGTCCATGTGGAGTGTAACAGCACTGACCCTGGTCCATGTGGAGTGTAACAGCACTGACCCTGGCCATGTGGAGTGTAACAAGACCCTGGTCCATGTGGAGTGTAACAGCACTGACCCTGGTCCATGTGGAGTGTAACAGCACTGACCCTGGTCCATGTGGAGTGTAACAGCACTGACCCTGGTCCATGTGGAGTGTAACAGCACTGACCCTGGTCCATGTGGAGTGTAACAGGACCCTGGTCCATGTGGAGTGTAACAGCACTGACCCTGGTCCATGTGGAGTGTAACAGCACTGACCCTGGTCCATGTGGAGTGTAACAGGACCCTGGTCCATGTGGAGTGTAACAGCACTGACCCTGGTCCATGTGGAGTGTAACAGCACTGACCCTGGCCATGTGGAGTGTAACAAGACCCTGGTCCATGTGGAGTGTAACAGCACTGACCCTGGTCCATGTGGAGTGTAACAGGACCCTGGTCCATGTGGAGTGTAACAGCACTGACCCTGGTCCATGTGGAGTGTAACAGGACCCTGGTCCATGTGGAGTGTAACAACACTGACCCTGGTCCATGTGGAGTGTAACAGGACCCTGGTCCATGTGGAGTGTAACAGCACTGACCCTGGTCCATGTGGAGTGTAACAGCACTGACCCTGGTCCATGTGGAGTGTAACAGGACCCTGGTCCATGTGGAGTGTAACAGGACCCTGGTCCATGTGGAGTGTAACAGCACTGACCCTGGTCCATGTGGAGTGTAACAGGACCCTGGTCCATGTGGAGTGTAACAGCACTGACCCTGGTCCATGTGGAGTGTAACAGGACCCTGGTCCATGTGAAGTGTAACAGGACCCTGGTCCATGTGGAGTGTAACAGAACTGAACCGGGCCATGTGGAGTGTAACAGCACTGACCCTGGTCCATGTGGAGTGTAACAGGACCCTGGTCCATGTGGAGTGTAACAGCACTGACCCTGGTCCATGTGGAGTGTAACAGGACCCTGGTCAATGTGGAGTGTAACAGGACCCTGGTCCATGTGGAGTGTAACAGCACTGACCCTGGTCCATGTGGAGTGTAACAGGACCCTGGTCCATGTGGAGTGTAACAACACTGACCCTGGTCCATGTGGAGTGTAACAGGACCCTGGTCCATGTGGAGAGTAACAGGACCCTGGTCCATGTGGAGTGTAACAGGACCCTGGTCCATGTGGAGTGTAACAGGACCCTGGTCCATGTGGAGTGTAACAGCACTGACCCTGGTCCATGTGGAGTGTAACAGGACCCTGGTCCATGTGGAGTGTAACAGCACTGACCCTGGTCCATGTGGAGTGTAACACACTGACCCTGGTCCATGTGGAGTGTAACAGGACCCTGGTCCATGTGGAGTGTAACAGCACTGACCCTGGTCCATGTGGAGTGTAACAGGACCCTGGTCCATGTGGAGTGTAACAACACTGACCCTGGTCCATGTGGAGTGTAACAGGACCCTGGTCCATGTGGAGTGTAACACACTGACCCTGGTCCATGTGGAGTGTAACAGCACTGACCCTGGTCCATGTGGAGTGTAACAGGACCCTGGTCCATGTGGAGTGTAACAGCACTGACCCTGGTCCATGTGGAGTGTAACAGGACCCTGGTCCATGTGGAGTGTAACAGGACCCTGGTCCATGTGGAGTGTAACAGGACCCTGGTCCATGTGGAGTGTAACAGGACCCTGGTCCTTGTGGAGTGTAACAGCACTGACCCTGGTACATGTGTGTTTGACACCTGCTGTGGCTCAAATGTGTGACAGAAAAGAATCTAAATGTAAAGTGCTGATGAACTCAGAACCATTGACCTCTGACCTCTCACCTTTCTTGAACTCCTCCAGCATGGCGTCCAGCTTGGTGTCGTGGAAGACGCAGTGCAGCGGGTGTTTGTAGAACTGCGTGATGGTTTTGAGCGGGGTGCAGTCGTCCGGGTCCACGAAGGCCAGGTCTTTGACGAACAGGATGTCCACGATGTTGGAGCGCGTGTTCTCGTACACGGGGATGCGCGTGTAGCCGCTCTGCATGATCTCGGACATCGTCCCGAAGTCCAGCAGCGCGTCCGCGCTCAGCATGAAGCAGTCCTGCAGCGGCGTGAGCACGTCCTCCACGGTCTTCGTGCGCAGCTCCAGCGCGCCCTGGATGATGTTCAGCTCCTCCTTCACGAGGTCGTGGTACGGGTCCGTCACGCGCAGCATCTCCAGCAGCTTCTCGCGCGTGTAGAAGTTTGAGATCTCCTGGTTGAGCACGAGGTCCAGCAGTTTGCTGATGGGGTACGAGATCGGGAAGGACAGCACCATGAGCAGGCGCGTGACCCAGATGGTTTTGGAGGCGATCGCGAGGCCGTGGCGCGAGGCCACGGACTGTGGCAGGATTTCTCCCACGAAGAAGATGGCAAAGGCGCAGAGCAGCGTGGACATCCACGTCATGCCCAGGATCTGGCACGTGCACACGGCCAGCGCGGCGTTGATGACCGCGTTACCGAGCAACAAAGTGCACAGCACATAGTTGCCGTGGCGACGCACGGACTCGATCTGCCGCGCGTAGCTCTGCTCGGAGCTCGTGCCGCTGTTCTGCAGCACCTGCAGCTCCACGGGGTCCAGCGCGAGGAGGCTCAGGTTCAGGCCGCTGAAGAGCGCGGACAGCGCGAGCAGCAGCGCGCTCACGAGCAGCTGCAGCCACAGCCCGGGGGTCGCCGTGCGCTCGCGCACCGCCACCCAGAAGTCCCGCGTGCGGTAGTGCTCCCAGCGCGCGCCGTCAAAGGCGCACGTGGAGTAGTACTTGATGTGCTCCCCGCGCCGCAGCTCTTTGGCCCAAAGCTCCACGAGCACAGAGTTCTGACTGGACGCGGAGCGGAACGAGCCCAGCACCTCGATGTCAGAGGTTCTCGCCGCGCGGTCAACGCACAGGTTCCTCTTCGGATGCGCCTGCCGCTCGCGTCCCGGGATGGGTTCCTCCACAAACGCGATCCAGGGCGCGGCGCTGCGGTTCCGCGCGGCAGCTCCGGGCGGCGGCAGAGAGAAGTAAACCCGCAGCAGGAAGCGGCTGCCCTCCGCGGACACCAGCACCCCGTCCTCCACCGACAGCTCCGCTCCCGTGGCCTCCGGGCGAAAGCCCAGCAGAGCGCGCGCCCCGGGGAGCAGGCAGCACGCGGACAAGAAGAGCAGCCGTGCGCGGGGCTCCATGATGCTCCTGCAGGTCACGTGCCACCGGCCCGGTCCATGTCTCTGTCTCCGCTGCTGCTCCCGCTGATGTCACGCGCTAAAAATAGAGCCGGTTTGGCTCGAGCCGCTGCAGCAAAGCTCAGGACGTCCCCGGACTCTCCCTCCCTCTCTCTCCCTCTCTCTCCCTCTCTCTCCCGCTCTCTCTCTCTCCTTCTCTCTCTCTCTTCTCTCTCTCTCCCCCTCTCTCTCTCTCCCTCTCTCTCCTGCTTTCTCTCTCTCCCTCTCTCTCTCTCCCCCTCTCTCTCCTGCTCTCTCTCTCCCTCTCTCTCCCTCTCTCTCCTGTTCTCTCCCTCTCTCTCCTGCGCTCTCTCTCTCTCTCTCCCTCTCGCTCTCTCTCTCTCCCTCTATCTCCTGCTCTCTCTCTCTCCCTCTCTCTCCCTCTCTCTCCCTCTCTCTCCTGCTCTCTCCCTCTCTCTCCTGCTCTCTCTCTCTCTCTCGCTCTCTCTCGCTCTCTCTCTCTCTCTCTCTCTCTCTCTCTCCCTCTCTCTCGTGGGCACAGGTTTGTAGCGCCCTCTGTCGCACAAACAAGGTCAGCACAACATGCACGTGGTCCATGTCAATTAACCTTTAAAAGTTTGTGGAAAAAACATTTAAAATTCAGGAGCGTTAGACAAAATTTAAGTGGAATATAACGGATTTTAAGAGAAAGAGAAACTGACAAACCGCCTTGATGCTGTGATATTTTCTGAGGTTAAACTCAAAGTAAAAGCAGTCAGACATGACTGATGCTTTAAACACATGTAACATAAAGATTACAGACATGTTTTTATGAAGGGTAATCCTGACTATTAGGTTTTACTGGACAAATACTGACAGAAATGTGACTCCCACCGTTTTTCTTTTTCTTTCCGTGAGGTGCAGGTGCAGCTTCTGCTGTCACTGTTTCAGTACTGTGAGCTCTACCCTCACTCGGAGTAGAGCCGCTGCTCCTCCACGTCGAGAGGTGTTATGAAAATAATGTTGAATGGATTTTTTCATGGAGACGTGGAAATATATTTTATATATTTTGATTTCTCTATAAGACACGGCTTTTGAAAACAGTTCAATACAAAAAGTAAACGGCAAGCCTTTGGTTACTTTTATGAATCTGTTTGTTCAAATGAATTCCTCATTTGTGTTTAGAACTTCTCTGCATCGCTGAGCACGCTCACAAACCTGTCACAAGACACCAAATCACACCACTGGTCAAAGGACAGGGGCATTCTGGGACAGTTATCTGAACTGCTTTTACCTGTGGCCCATCGAGGCAACTGTTGTTGTGATTTTGGGCATTATAAAAATAAATTGATTTGATTTGATTTGATTCACTGTGTCTGGAGCTTTTATCTTTAAGTTGGAAATGGTGATTATTTATTTACTTTTTTATACTTGTTGAAGAAGAAGCCCCAATGGTAAATAAATTATTCAATTACATGCATTAGTTTGTTGGGGAAAAATCTGGCAAATCCTCAAGGTACAATTAGTGTTCTGAATGATCAGGCAATTAACATTCTACGATGCGCACGGCCACTTTTTTTATAGTCGACTTTCAAATAGTCGATTCACCGATTCAGCCCTGCTTTAGTGTGACACACCCCTTGATTCACCTGCTTTTGTCGTTATCTCAGCCGAACGGTCGGTCACGTGCTCCTTCTGTGGCTGTGGTCTGGAGCTGTTTCTGAGAGATCGATCAGAAAGTGTTAAAGCTCTAAAGGTAATTATGAGTAAGTAAATAAACAAATAAACGTCATTTCGCGCTACTGAGCTCAGGATCGTGACGTCACACATAACAGAATTGTCATTTCGCCCAATGTTAAATCAATGGAGAATTTAAGATGCTAAATACTAAACGCAGCGTTGATTCTAAAGTATTCTAACGCTATATACCGATAAATGTGTTTACCAGCAGTGACCCAGGAGTTTGTCAGGTTCTTCCATGGATTTTTTGTTCACTTTTTTACATTGTTTGGGCTAATGTTTTGTATGTAAGTTTAGCACACCAACAACAAACATGGCGGACTTCCATGGTTCTATCCATAGAACTATAATAAAACCTGGAAGATGAATCCAAAATGGCCGCCCTGTTTATCCCTATGGAGTGTGCTCACTGGCGCATGACCCCAAAAAAGTTTCTTACTTCCGCATTTACTTCTACTAAACTACTTTTACTTCCTGGTACGGAGGCTGCCATCTTTGCTTTACTTCCTGATACGGAGGCTGCCATCTTTGCTTTAGGGCGCCACGTGACCACAATCCCCCACTTCATATAAAAACGGTAATTTCTGTGATTTTAGAAACGGTAGAAAAGAACATTTCCTTCTATTTTATTTAAATACCGATAATAATTCAGTCCTGTCTGTGATTATAATGAGCAATTTTAGAAAAAGGCTGGTTCCAAGAGGCTGCAGTACCTCGCACGGCCACAAATCAATCTGGGACACAGACAGAGGGGGCGTACCTTATCCAGTTCATTTAATACATCCATGGCTCTATCCCGACCTCTATTTATTTCAGAGAATGTTCCACATTTTTCTAGCCACGAGGATGGGATACAACTGCGACATTTAGAAAACAGGATAACACATACCTCACAAAAAAACATGACCTTTCTCTTAAGGGATACGAGCTCAACAGTCGTCGATAAGTGTCGTTAAATGTCCACTAGATGGCGCCAGCACTCAACCAATTGAACCACTCCTAACCGGAAGTGAAGTACCGGAGCTTTCAGCGCGGCAGAAAATGGACGCTGAACCCATGGTTGAACTACGCAGATTTTTGTTTAAAACTCATAAAGCCACTTGCAGCCCTCAGATAGCGGAGCGAGGTACTTGTTTATTGATTTATATGTGTGGACATTTGTGTTTGTGATGTTTGTATGTTTTATATCACTTAAGTTAGTTAGCACACGTGATGTTAGCATTTTAGCTAATGTATTCTCAGCGTTTTCATGTGGTTTTCACGGCGCTTAATGGTGCTACTTCAAAATAGATAAGTGGATATTGAACCATATTTTTGATTTTTGGGATTTTGGAACATTTTGTAACCATTTTTATTTTAGCGCACCATTCATTACCTCAAAATCTGTTAGATAGAGCTAAAGAATGTGCTGGATATATTCATCTTGAAATACCTTTTTAGTTTTTTCAATTGTAATTTGGACATTTGTATTCTCTCTTCTTATTAGATTAGTATTTCATTTCATATTTAACAGGAATACCATACACTATATTGTGTTCGTTATTATGGTAATGGTATGGTATTTCACATTTTTTCAAGTCCAAATAGAGCCCTGATGCTTTAGAAAAAAGGAGAGCGCTTTCAAAACTTTGGGAATTTAATGTTAACTCTTCTGTAATAAAACAGTATCATCAGCTAATTGTGTTATATTCAAGGATTTGCCAGAAAAATGCTTCATTGAACCCATAGAACTATAATAAAACCTGGAAGATGAATCCAAGATGGCCGTCCTGTTTATCCCTATGGAGAGTGCTCATTGGCGCATGACCCCAAAAAAGTTTCTTACTTCCGCATTTACTTCCTGATATGAAGGCTGACATCTTTGTTTTACTTCCTGAAACGATGGCTGCCATCTTTGTTTTACTTCCTGAAACGATGGCTGCCATCTTTGTTTTAGGGCGCCACGTGACGTCAATCCCCAACTTCATATAAAAACGGTAATTTCGGTGATTTTAGAAACGGTAGAAAAGAACATTTCCTTCTATTTTATTTAAATACCGATAATAATTCAGTCCTGTCCGCAATTATAATTAGCAATTTTAGAAAAAGGCTGGTTCCAAGAGGCTGCAGTACCTCACACGGCCACAAATCAATCTGGGACCACAGTCAGAGGGGGCGTACCTTATCCAGTTCATTTAATACATCCATGATTGAACCTGAGGGCCCACAACACCATGGAAATCCACCATGTTTGTTGTTGGAGAAACATCAGCCAAAGCGATGTAAAAGTGAACAAAAAATCCATGGAAGAAGCTGATAAACTGCTGGGTCACTTCTGCTAAATACATTTATCAATCTATTCACCTTATTCCTGAAGTTTCCGTACGCGCCGCCGTCTTGTTTCCGTTGTAGTTCACACGGAGCAGACGAGCTCAACAGAAAATAAGTTCTACATGGACTAAAAAGACGTTTTCAGACTGACCAGGAAATCGTTGCGTTGTGACTTGTTGTTGCTCGTGTTCATTAAACATTTTACACAAATCAATCTACTTTATGTAACATTTTAGCGGCCAGACTTTTCCCTCGTTCATCATTAGCTTTAACGTAGTTCTCGTCAAACGGAAGTGCGTTTACAACAAAAGTGCGTATCTGTGGTGAAAAACGGCAAAAGTGGGCGGTGTAAAATAAGAATAGTGTTAGAATACTTTAGAATTGACGCTAAGTTTAGGATTTAGCATCATGTCACGTTCTCGAGCTCAATTGAACATCATACAGTTTATAAAAGTTGTATAAAAAATCGTAATCATGCGTCCATAGACTTAAAGCCCATATGTCTGTCCCACAACATTGTCAAACTTGTCCTGCTTTCAGTTTCCTGGAAGAACAAATCTCATAAAATAAAGAAAACAATTCTCTAAAACCCATTAGATGCATTGACTTTTACTGCCTTTAGTCAGATCTTTAAAATGAACTGGGTGAAGAGATTGTATAAAACCCGAATAGTTTATGGAATATTTACCCGAATCATTTTTTTCAATCAGTTGGGAGGTCTGGATGTCCTTTTACGTTGTCCTTTTACTGTTGGAAAACTTTCATCAGCAGGTTTTACTTTATTGGTCTTAACTTTACAAGCGTCACTGCTCTCTTCACAATTGTACTTTGTGGAACAATATTTACATCTTACACAGAAACAAATCTTTATATTTACAGAACTAGAACTGGTCTGAAGAAAATGTACAACTACTGGATGATAACGGCGATGTCTGAGACTGTGAGAGCTTTTCAGACAAGTACAATACTGTAATACCTCAGAGTGAGTTTGAAATGGTTGTAAAGTCAATTCCACATAGTTTAAGGTTTTTAATGTAAAATGTGAATGAAGTGAACGTCCCATCTCCATCAGGGGAATAAACACTTGATAAGATATGCACAAACAAATACATTAGAAATTGTTTTTTATGAAATTTGATATTTTATTGAAATAAAGTTTTCTGATTTTGATTCTGAAAATGTTGCAGAAAATGTGCACGTATTTGATGAAAACGCTCTTTTGTTCATGAACGCTCTCCACCTGGTCCTCGACGACTTCAGCCTCATCCTGATCAAATCAAGGTAAAATCATCATGACTTTGTGGTTAATCAAAACAATAATCGTTATAACAAAAGGATCGTTAGTTGAAGCCTGTTGATACATTTACCTGTTGATATTTATCTTTAATAATGCACTGTCTTTGTTATAAATGTATGTTTGTATCTGTTTAGAGTCTGTTGAGTTCAGACAATGATTACAATTATCCAGTCACTTTTTTATTCAAACTAAGCAGATATTGTTGAACATTTTCTTTTTGTTGCAGAGTGTTTTTTCACACAAAGGAATGTGCTTCAGTTGTGTTTGTGTCGGTTTATTTAAATGCTCCATCAGCTGTTAACGTTTACTTTACAACAAAAGACACTTGCAGAGGTTTTCAGTCACAATGGTCTCTAAACACAGTGACATTTTTGTCATTTCTCTGTTGAGACCAAGGAAACCGCACTTCAGAGTAATTACATTTATACTCAGGTCCCTCTGTAGCTTTAGAATTTGGTTTATTTAGAGACGTCGATGTAAACCCTCATTCGTCCAGGTGTGGTCCATCGTAGAAAGGGGTTCAGAGGTTGTCATCCGGACGCCGTTTAAAGATCGAGACGTTTCGACTTTTATCCAAAAGTCATTGTCAATCAGAGAGCTGGTCTGGGAACTTGGGCTTATATGCTCCTCTAAGTAGTTATTTAGAGACAAATGTATTCACGTTTGTGTCTTCCTCTGATAGATTATATATTATTACTCTTATATTATTTTATTATTTTTTAGAACTTATTATTCACCTTATTCCTGAAGTTGCCGTACGCGCTGCCGTCTTGTTTCCGTTGTAGTTCACACGGAGCAGACGAGCTCAACAGAAAATAAGTTCTACATGGACTAAAAAGACGTTTTCAGGCCTCAGGAAATCGTTGCGTTGTTGACTTGTTGTTGCTCGTGTTCATTAAACATTTTACACAAATCAATCTACTTTATGTAACATTTTAGCGGTGAGACTTTTCCCTCATTCGTCATTAGCTTTAACAGAGTTCTCGTCAAACGGAAGTGCGTTTACAACAAAAGTGCAAAAAACGGCAAAAGTGGGCGGGGCAGAATAAGGTCAATAGATGTATAGATTATAGATATTGACAAATATCAGTTAACAGTATTTAGACAATATTTAGACAATGCATCAGGAATGTGCACAATCAGAATTACTTCATCTCCTTGAAGTGGAAGGGGAAAACCTTTAAAATGTTTCTGAGACAGTTGCACTTGCAAAGGTAGTTTCTGTGAGACCCGAAGCCGACTTCTTTTACAAAACAATAGAGTCAAAAGCTGTATTAAAGGGTCAAACCTGTGGGACGGGTGTCTAGTGCAATGCACGGCAGGAGCCACTAGAGGTCCCTGTGCTTCACACAGTTCTTCACATTCATAGCAGGTCACTCTGAACCCACAGCTCCTCAGTCAAACATTTGAACATCCAAAAGCACTTTCTGCAGCCGCTCGGGTGAACAGCATTCAGCCTCAGAGGGTGAACGACGAGCTCTGCAGCTGTGACCCAGATATCAATCAAACTTACACCCGTCCACATTTTGAGTGGCTAAACCAAAGCTCTAAAACAGATAAGATAATAAGATAAGAGATCCTTTATTTGTCCCACAATGGGGAAATTCCACTGTTGCAACACACAGTTTAGGACAGGAATGAATGAAATAGGCGCATGCAATAAAAATAGGATAAATAATTACTAAACATGGTAATAAAAATATAATATAAAGTATAAAGTGCACACTCTTATTTACAGTAGGTGGCTGTCTGGGAATAAATAGTAAAAAGGGCAAATAAAGTGGCTTAAGTGTATGTTATATACAGGGCTCTATTTCATTCAAATTCACACTGAAATGGAAACACTGCACACACAAGCGATGGGACTCAGCTTTCATTTTGTACTTAAATTGTATCAGATCATTTACTCTGCTCATTCTTCTCATGTTCATCTTGCTTTACAGTTACTTTGATTTGATTTGACGTGTGTTTTTTCACCAGATGCCCTGACACAGCTCTTGGATGGATTTGACTTCATCGTCATCAGGTCAAGGCGGCTGCAGCAGGATGATTAAAAGTGAGTGATGTGTGCGTGCTGTACTGTGTGGCCTTATTCAGAACTGAAAGGGAGAAAAAGAAAACCCCCTTTGTTCATAAAAATGGAGTGGTAGAGCAGAAAATTAGGAGAACTGGTACTGCTAGAAACTGGTACAAAGGTAAGATTAACAGATGAATACAAGAAATAAAAAATACTAGTAAAGACAGTAGATAAAGAAAAAGTTACGCTATAAAGAGATTTTAAGTTTACTTTTAAAAACATTAACCCTCGCAGTGAAGCTGGCGTCCTCAGATACACTTTTCCTCTGACGGGGCCATGAAGCCTGAGAGAGGCTTCACTGTGAGCTTTACTCTGGATTCTTGGGACATTTAAAGATGATCTGAAAGCTCTTGGACGTTTAACCATCAGCGCTCTGGCTTCACAGCAAGAAGGTCGTGGGTTTGACTCCCGGCGGTGTGGGGCCTTTCTGTGTGGAGTTTGCATGTTCTCCCCGTGTCTGTGTAGGATTCCTCCAGGTGCTCCGGTTTCCCCTGACACTAGAAACATGTACAATCGTATGAATGAGAGTGTGTTTGTGAGAGTGAACGGATGAAAACAGCCCATGGATTATTCCGGCTTTGCACTTCATTAACATGTACTGTCCTAAAAAAAAAAGTTTAATTTTTAGCCCTGTTTTATCCAGTTTTAGTCTGTTTTTAGACTTGATTTAGTCCTGTTTTAATCCGTGATGAAGACCTGGTTTATAGTCTTGCTTTAGTTCTGGTTTTGTCCGTTTCATATGACTCTTGCTTTAGTCCTGTCTTAGTCCTGTTTTAGTCTAGTTTTAGTCCTGTTTTAGATTTGTTATAGTCTTGTTCAAGTCCTGTTTTAGTCTGATTTAAAACAGATTTAAGTCCTGTTTTAGTTCTGTTTTAGTCCAGTTTTAGCTTCTTTTTAGACTTGATTTAGTCCTGTTTTAATCTGTGATGAAGACCTGGTTTATAGTCTTGCTTTAGTTCTGGTTTTGTCCCTGTTTAAGTCCAGTTTTAATCTCATTTTAGTCCTGTCTTAGATTTGTTATAGTCTTGTTTAGTCTTGTTTAAATCCTGGTTTAGTCTAGTTTAAATCCTTTTTTAGTCTAATTTAAGACCTGTTTTAGTTCTGTTTTAGTGTCTTTAGTCTTGCTTTAGTCCTGTCTTAGTTCCGTTTTTGTCTAGTTTTAGTCTCATTTGAGTACTGTTTTAGATTTGATATAGTCTTGTTTAAGTTTTGGTTTAGTCTAGTTTAAATCCTGTTTTAATCTAATTTAAGCCCTATTTTAGTCCTGTTCTGTTTTAGTCCAGTTTTATGCCCTGCTTTAGCCCCTGGTTTAGTTCTGTGTTCAGTCTTGTTTTATAGCCCCTGGTCTAGACTGTTTTAGTCCTGTTTTTCTCACGTTTCAGTCCATTTTAATCTCATTTAGACCTGTTTTATGCCCTGCTTTAGTTCTGTGTTTAGTCTTGTTTTATAGCCCCTGGTCTAGTTTTGCTCTAGACTGTTTTAGTCCAATTTTACTCACATTTTAGTCCATTTTAGTCAAATTTTAGTCCAGTTTTTCGTTTGACTCATCGATTACTAAAACAACCATCGGTCGCAGCTCAACGTCCTCACAAAATCATGAAAAGCCGACGTTTGTGCGTCTCCGTGCCGCCCGCGTGTGAACGTAAACGTGCCCTTGTGTAGATACAGTGTGTGTGCGCGGTGGGCGGAGCCTGAAGCGCCGCGTTATTTGCTCTGGACGGCGCTGGGCCACTCTGGTCCGTCCTGGGAGCGTGTGTGGAGCAGCTCTCCCCTCCCCTTCCACTTCCACCCGCAGCTCTGCCTCTTCAGTGCACAAAGCTTCAATGAGGCGCCGGCAGCCACTCCACGCCGCTCCGCTCCGACAAACACGCAGCGCACGGGACACAACTTGGACTTTACCTCCGATTAATCCGTTATTCACCAACTCTAGCTAGGAATCCACCAACTCCGGCGCGCAGTTTGAAGTTCCCGCGGCGCACGTTGTGGATTTTGAACTTAAAACAAGCGTAAAGACTTGACGGTTGTGCGGTTTTCTTTTGGAGGATGAGGTGGTTTGGAGGAGGACGACTTGTGCAGGGGGTGCTGGTGCTGGTTCTGGTTGCGGGACAACGGGCGACGGAGGCGTGCCCGACGCACTGCACCTGTCTGGGGACGCTGGTGGACTGCCACGGCATCGGGATCAAAGCGGTGCCCAAAAATCTGCCCAAAGGAACCGAGAGACTGTAAGTGGACTCTGCTTTGTGGCGTTCATGAGCTCTGTCACTGAATCAACGACTTATGGTTTTAGTCCTGGTTTGTCCCTGATGTAGTCCTGTTTTAGTCTGGTTTTAGTCTCATTTTAGTCCCGTTTTAGTCTAATTTTAGTCCAGTTTTAGTCTCATTTTAATCAAATTGTAGTCCAGTTTTAGTCTTGTTTTAGTCCAGTTTTCGTCTTCCTTTAGTCCTGTTCTAGCCTTGTTTTAGTCCAGTTTAGTCTGGTTTTAGTCACATTTTAGTCCAGTTTTAGTCTCATTTTAATCAAATTTTAGTCCAGTTTTAGTCTCGTTTTAATCAAATTTTATTCCAGTTTTAGTCTTGTTTTTGTCTCATTTTGGTTTCATTTTAGTTCAGTTTTAGTCTTGTTTTAGTCCAGTTTTGTCCACTTTTAGTCTACTTTTAGTCTCATTTAATTCTCATTTTAGCCACATTTTAGTCCAGTTTTAGTCTCGTTTGAGTCTTGTTTTAGTCACATTTTAGTCCAGTTTTAGTCTCGTTTGAGTCTTGTTTTAGTCACATTTTAGTCCAGTTTTAGTCTCGTTTGAGTCTTGTTTTAGTCACATTTTAGTCCAGTTTTAGTCTTGTCTTGTCTTGTCATCCCTTGAAATAATTGTTCAGTAGTCGACTACTGAAATAATACTTAGTTGCAGCTCCTTACTTGCTCAATATTCATTCATTGCGATTTGGATATGACATTATTTAAACCTGGTTTAGTCCTGGTTTGGATGTGATTTAAGACTGTATTTTTCGTGGGTTTCCGGGGTTTTTTTGGGTTTGGTTTAGACCTGATGTTGTGGAATTGGTCCTGTTGAGTCCAAGTTTAATCTTGGTCTAGTTTGAGTCTTGTCACATGATTTAAGCCTGGGTTAGTCCTGGTCCAGCCCAGTTTAGACCTGAGGTCGTTGAATTGGTTAGTCCTGGTTTACACCTTGAGTTTGTCTTGATTTGTAAAGTTTATTTGAGCCGTCCTTCATGCCGACTCCATTCAGAGTCTAAGAACATTCTTTCCTCTTGTGCCACAATCCCATTACATTGTAGTAAAAACACCGGCCCTGCCCCTAGGAATGTTTTTGTCAAAAAGATTTATCGGCAAAATCAAAGGCTGAAATGTGTTGAATGAACCAATCCTGCAAAACCAAACTTAACAAAAATATAACTCAAAATGTAATCTGAATTATTTCAAGTAAATACAAATTTAGTTCTCTTGAGTTTCTTCTAATAAGACAGTTGTTAAAAAGCTCATTTACATATTTCAGCCGGAGGACTTCCACTCTTAAGATAATTACAAGAAGACACAATGAACTGTCCAAATATATCGAACTTAAAGTTGTGGGACACTTCTTGCGTTTGTTAGTTGTGTTTTTCCCTAAAGAGTACATTGTAAAACAGGACTTTGTGACAAAAATCAGACCGCTGCTCACTGCATGTAATAATTAAGTATTTTATGTCTCGTCTGGAAGGAGCTGAAAGCAGCGCGTCTGATTGGCTGTGCTTGGGGCGGTCACAGTTTCACTTCACCTTCACCGTCTGACACTTAGACACGTCTAACTCTTGGAATAAAATAATGGACAGAACTAGGTTTAATTAACTAAAGGTTTACAGATGGGATTTTGACTTTCTTATTTAGTTTTTGAGTAAACTAGATCTGACAGAAAATTGGCATAAAAATTCTAATTTCGCCTCATTTCTTTTCTATTAAAACATTAATAAATCAGTTTTAGAATTAGATATCAACAAATCCTTCTGTACGTTTCGTCAAAATATTGTTCAGTCCCAGATTGTACAGTGTGGTGTATGTACAGCATAAAAATGTGTCAGGGTTAGTAAATTGTACCTGTATTTTCAATGGCACGTCGCTTTTTGATGACATCACAGAGGAATCAGGGATGTCTTGGTTTGATTTGAATAAAAACTGCTCACACCGTAGTTTGGATTTGTACAAACATGTTCTGAAACAAGTGACAAAAAGCGATAAAAATGTGTTCAAAAGCGACAAAAACGCGCCGACAAGCAACACACGTGACTCAATGCACCAAAACGCGACTAAAAGTCACAAAGACGTGACTAAAAACAACAAAGACACGTTTAAATCTGACAAACACAACTGAACGAGACAAAAATGCGACTTAAAGAGACAAAATTGTGTTTAAAATGTGAATTTGAACAGAATCCTTTTATTAAAACATAAATCTCAAACCTAATCACAATGGCACTGGTCAGAAAAAACACAATTAGATATTTTTCCTAAATGGTGCAGCTCCATTAAAGGCAACAGAAAAACACAAAGTGAACATGAATCATGATAAAATCGTGATCTGGTCCCAAGAAAATCATGACAATAATTTTTTACCATATCACCCAGAAATAGTGTTATTTGTAGAGACAATTCAAAGTGCTTTACACAACAAAACAAAAATGTGTAGGGCCTTGATTTTCCACCAGTGCCGGGAGCACCAGTGTGCCTTGAGGTGTTGCCTGGTGTGCCTTGAAGAAACTGACCAATTTGGATTCATACATGTATTTTCTTGAAAGATTTACCATTTCAGATTGTCCTATACATACTTCTGTACCCAAAAAGAAACCAAAATAATCACCATTGGCAACTTGAGTCAAATCTGATAGTGGCACGAACATTATTCGGCACATGCTGGTTTTGGTAATGTTTTAATTCAGTGGTTCCCAACCTTTTTTGTCTCGAGGACCCCCTAAGCCCTTGATTTTCAACCAGTGCTTCTTGAGAAAATGTCCAGTTTGAGTTCACAGATTCACAAATGTGGATTTAATGAACTAATTTACCTTTCTGGAGTGTTCTGAGCAACATTTTCACAAAAAAGGAAGCAAAACCATCACTATTACCAAATTTAAAGAACAGACAGTGCCACAGACATTATTTACCTCATTATATACAATATTTTTAACTAAATGGTCCGATTTGGAGATGTTTTAGTGGAAGGTGGTGTGCCGTGGTAGTTTTAAAACCAAAACGTGTGCCAACTCAATAAAGGTTGAAAAACACAGCCCTAAGCTTTGTCTCACACTCAGGGTACCCTTGACTTGAGTTTAAGGCAAATAAATTGGTTTGAAATCAGTCACATATTGTCAATTATTACTATTG